>BSBM01000303.1:1207500-1275000 GCA_027924585.1 Larix kaempferi
CACTACAACAACTCACACAAACACCTAAAGAATTGAAAACTATTAATGTTTTGGGGCTATCTTCCCTCATCCATAACATGAAAATGAACTGAGTAGAAGCTTCTCCCTTGTAGGGAATCTGCTCCTACTAACATCCCATACCACCATCCAATACCATCCTACTGAGTTCCTAGAGGTGTTGTTGTAGTTATATCTAGGGCATTCTCAATAGCTTTTAAGATTATATGAAAACATTCTCACTAGCTGTTGTTGTACATAATGAATTGCTACATGGAGCTTTAACAATCATGCACATCAAATTTTAATATCTTATTTGTTGTTCATTCTTGCAGGGGTGATATTTTTTTTTTTCTAAAACGCATTGAATATGGAAAACATACGTAATAATAAAATAATGTCTAGAAGGAAGGAACTACCCCCTGAAAATTCCCATGAGATAAGAGAAAATGACAGGTTGTACATGGAAAACCATAGAAATCAAAATGTTAGTGCCTTGGATCCATCAACAAGCAATGGTGAAGTGGTTGAAGTCAATCAAATCTTTCCTGATGTCGAGTATGAAGGGATGGATGTTGAACAAGTTCTTAATTGGAAACCTCCCTAAGAATAACACACACATGGCAAACACACTCCCTTGTAGGACCAATTTGTGATCAAAGTGCCACAACAAACCATTGACGAGACTCGTACTTCCTTGTCGAATCGCTTTCCTCAACTATCAAGCGGACGAGGAAGAACTACCAGACGCATTCATGTGGATGAAAGTTCATTTTCAAGACTTGAAGGTAAGATGCCCAAATGCACTATTGATTTCCATTATAGCAAGATAATCAAAGATTTTTTTGAATCCAAAATCGATGTAGAAAAATGTCAATTGTTTCTTGATTTGTTAAAATCACATTGTCTAGCTCATGTTAGGAGAATTTTGGGCATAAACGTAGTTAGAATTTCAGAGGCCAACAATCATGTTGTTAAAAATCTACAATCTGCATTTAATTTGATTGGAAAAACTTCTCGTACAAAATATTTTAATGCGGCCCATCGTGTACTGTCGGAATCGATTGTAGACAAATCCACAAGGCAACGTCGCCCACTATCACACACATGTAAAATCTTTAAAGTATATAGAAAGACTCTTCAAAAGTATTCTTCCATTAGAGAAAAACTTGAGACCCCAGGCCAAAACGATTGTTGGGCCTTTGTTGGTAGGTTACCTCGTTCAGACATGAAGCTCATTGATGCTGTTAAAGAACTAGTGCAAAAGTTTTGGCATGATAACACTAGACCGTCATCGAATCAAAGAGATGTTTTAAAGTTGAGAAAAGGTGTCAAGGGGGGTGAACCCCATGTCAAGCACTTCCTTGACACGACACAAACATAACTCTATGAGAGGTTCAAGAATGAGCACACCCAATTGAACTTGGGCTGAAGGTCCTTTGAAAAATGCAAACCCTGGTATGTTAGAATTTGTATTGAACGCAATGCATGTTGTTGTAGATACCATGTAGAATTTGAGTACTATTATGATACATATACACATATATTTTGTGATTTGCATACTAACAGTGTGCAGGATTTCCCATCATTACAACCACCGAATGCATCCATAGAATTTGTACATAGCATAATGTGTCCAAGAACTAAAGGACAAAAATATTATAAAAGATCATGTTTATATGGGACATGTTCCAGTTGCCATGGATTTGCATTATTGAGCCACTGCATCCATGCAACCAAGGTGCACAAATTTGGGAGGATGTCAGTAGAAATGCAGAACTTCAAGTACATAACATTTCAAGTATATAGTTCTAAGGAAAGCAAAGAATTTGCATTGGTGAAGTCACAGGTAATCTAAGTTTGCATACTTTCATAATGTACATCTTGAATTTATACATATATATTTAGAGTGCAAATGTCACATTGTATTAATTCCCTTGGTTTTGTGGCACCATGTTCAAATTTGTGATCTCGTGAAGGAATTCAACCAAAAGACTGAGTAGTATGTACAACATGTCCATGTAGCACGATGGCATGATGAACAGTACAGACCGTGCAGGGACACCTTTCCCAATGGCATAATATTGTCAATTGTCGACTTTGCTAAAAACTACACCCTACAGCCACATAATGAGATTCAAATTCAATACTACTATTCAAATCAAGTTAGCATAATGTTCCATATCACGTATAGGCACGCGCCAAAGAGTAGCAACAACATGAGGATAATATTGAAAGAGACCAACTTCTACATCATTGGTGACAGGTGCCACGACCTGCATTATGTGCAACATTGCTTCAAAATTTTATATGATCAGCTGAAAGAGAGAGGTATATAGATGGATCAACATTAGATATGGTTAGATGGTTTTGTAGGCCAGTTTAAAAATGCACGTGTATTCCAATGGTTGAGTATTTTGCACAAGCATTATGATGTGTTGCATGTATGGAACTATTTTGAGACCGGGCATGGAAAGGGAGAGCACGACGGGGCTAGATCATGTCTCGAAACTGCCCTACGAAGAGAGGAGATGAGGTGCATGAGAAACCCTCATATTCGGAATGCAAAATCCATAGTTCAATGGTACTCTGCAAAAATGTCAGATAGAACCACAGAGCAACACATACCAATAGGTAGAGGACATGTTGTCAAAAATTTCTGGCATGTAGTTGATATAGATCGATCACTTTCTTATAGTTGTAGTACTGTGCAAGGAACCCATGGATTTCATTCGGTTCGAAGCTCAAACAACCCCTTATTTGAAATATGGACGCGAAAACTTGCTTGCTTTTGTGGGTCTTGTAGCAGTTGTGAGTGGGATGAGTGCAAATCAATGGATTAGGTTGATGAATGGGATCATGTATCACTTGTAGTGGACCCACATGCAGTTGTTGAAACAATCCAGTTAGAGGAAGGCCAGTCCTCTATTTCGAATGAATATGATCATATATTTGATCTTGTACAGCCAGGTAAACATTTATGCATGCATATCTCGGTTCCCTCCTTGTTTTTGTAATTATCCAAGTTATCAAACCACTACTTGTTGGAATATGACTGTAAAATGCATTTTTGCAGGACACTTCTACGTAGTTGTTTCCCCGACAAATAGTTCAATTAGGATGAATTATTGGTTGGCATGATGCATCCAGGGGAGGCAAACCCTCCTCGCATCATTAACCAATATTGAAGGAATTACCTTTCTGGCTAGCTCGATGGTTTTTCAGGGGGAATACCTTACAGTAGATGGAAAGGGACCAAAGAGCAATGGCTACACATACATGGATTATAGACCAGGTTCACGGATGTATCACTTTACACACCTGATATTTGGTACAAACATCCAACTGCAAACAATGTCAACGAAGACATCAAACAAGGTACGCTACTTACTACCTCATGCAAAGCATGAGAGGTTGTTCAAGACAATAAAAAATCGAGAGGATCTGGAAGGCCTAATTGATTGAGGTACATAGTATAGCCATGCGATTATTTATTTATGCATGATTAATGTTATTCATGTTAGATAGTTTATTTGATACCGTTATCTTATATCGTTTATTTGATGTTTGAGTTATGATTAAGTTATGATTTATAGCCATGTGATTGTTTATTCATGCATGATTGTAATGTTTTTCGTGTTAGATAGGAATTTGATATCGTTATCTTATATCATTTATTTGATGTATGAGTTATGATTAAGTTATGATTTATAGCCATGTTATTGTTTATTCATGCATGATTAACCCTAGAAGCACTAATGTAACCCTACAAACATAATATAGCCCCAGAAATCCTAGAAAGCTAAACTAACCCTAGAAACACTAATTTAACACTAGAAAACTAAGCTAGAATACTATAAACCTAATCTAGTCCTAGAAACCTGAACTAGCCCTAGAAACACTAATCCAGCCCTAGGAAACTAATCTAACCCTAGGAAACTAATCTAGAATCCTAGAAACCTAATCTAGCCTTATTAGCCTAATCTAGCCCTAGAATCCGTGAACCACCACACATACCCTCAATAGGGGGTATTTGGACTCCAAGTGGGATAGGATCACTATTAGAAGGGTTTGTCATGTCACACAAGTACACTACTAGAGAACTCAACTTATAGAATCCAAGTCTACGCCCATCTTGGTATTTCAATCCTCAAACCCTAGCTCTTATACTCTAGCATCAAAAACTAATATGCATTTGGCTGGTGATAAGAATGAGATGCTTTATGTTGGGATTGAACTATTTCAATATTTAGGCTTCTAACACCTCTGCAACTTCTTCCACTACCATGATCTCATATTTCAATGACATCAATGGCTTGTGATTATATAAATATACATATTTTTTTTCTTTGAATGTTGGGGTACATGAAAGAGCACATGGACATGTTAATATGAGATATCTCATGCATACCCTAGCCATGTCACATCACACAAGTACTCTAGCATCGCACAAGAGAAATCTCTACAAGAACATCCAACATGTCTATCTTTCCCTTATCTTCTCCATTGGTTATATCTTCATGATCCATAAAATCTAACTCCTAGGGTTTACTCATTAACCTTATAATCTCCATGATAGATAAGAAGTCCTCATTGGATTCAATAACAAGCTTATGTCAATCAAGCGCTCGCTACTAGCATGATGCAGCAACTGTATCCAGTTAGACTCTTAATAGTCGTATCGGACTTTCATATTGAATGATAAATAAGAATAATATATTAGATGATTAATGTATTACAGAGATCTCGCCTTTTATAAGGTTTGAGCATTCTTAAGGAAGGGTTACATCCCTTCAATTAATTAATTAATAATTTATTTTCTTATATTTATTACATCATTTAATATTCATAGCATTGCGTTCCCCTTAGGAAAGCTTTGTCCTCAAAGCTTGAGTATTTTACTAATGTCATCCTTCATTCAGATTCAGTGTTGGTATTAGAATCAGACAAGATTTCTTATGCAAAGACTTGCACTTCCTCTCCATTGGTGATTTTGCACTGTATTGTCTGATTGTTCCTACATTTATGGCCAGGGGTCCAGTCATCACTGCATCGACGACATATGTTTTTCTTATTTTTTCTATTATCAAAGTAATTGTTAGATGACTTTAATCTATTTTCCATTTCATAGGCATATGATTGAGGTTTGTGGTATTGATGGTCGGGTGACCAAGTATCTGCACAGTACCTACATTGTGTCTCTTTTTCTTGTCAATAATGGTCATCGCCTCTTGTTTTTATTCCTTCCAATTTGCATTATGCGTATTTTGATTTATGTCTTGCTACTTCTACGTTAGGTATGTCATGTAACTTTAACTCTTTTTGTAGGTATGGTTTAATACCTCCTAAATAGGTTTCGAGTCTTTGCTTGTCATACAACCCAAATACTTGTGTCGATAAGGATTCCCACTGATGTTTGAATTCCTCCACGCTTCCAACCTATTGTAATCTGGTAAGTTTATTGAAAAATTCATCTTCTTTGATTCCTTGAAACCTATTAAAAAAATCATTTTTGAACAAGTTCCAGGTGTAGGTAAAATTGTCTCTCTTCCACCATAAGTACCAATTATAGGCGTACCCTTCCATATGAATTGATGCATATTTCACCTTCTCCTCATCAGATTGAATATTGTAAATGTCGAAGTATTCTTCTGCTTTGTTTAGCGAAGCAACGCATTGGTCTTCACTTCCATTGTATTTCGACAACTCTATTTTTGACTTAGGTGGGTACACTATGTAAGGGTGATATTGATTTCCTTTTGCTTTATGGTTGATGGTGGATCGTAACTAGTAGACAATGTAAGTGACATATTTGAATTGCTTCATTGTTGGCGGTGATTTTTAGCTTTTTTATTCTCTACTATCTTACTGATAGTTTCTATTTTGTTGTTTGATCGTGCCTCCATATCTGGAAGTACTTTTGTTTCTATGTCTTGCTTAAGCATCGCATTGTTAATCTTTATTTCTTTTTGCAATTCTTCTTGATTCTTGGCAAGTGCTTCCTGTGTGAAAAGATGAAATGAGGCATCTAGCATGTCTGGACTGCTGACTTGGTCTATCTTAGGCATTAGTCTTTGTAACACCTCCATTAATATATTATGGTTTTGCATCATGGTGCTCAAGTTCTCGGTTATGGTGTTTATGTTTTGAGTCATAGTACTTATTTTTTCATCCAAGTCTTTTTTTTTCGTTCAATATGTCAAATTTTTCATCCAACCTTCTTTCTAGTACCAGAACAACTTCATCTTTGATTTCCTTTTTAAGTACTGTATTGTTATTTTTCATCTCTTCCTTCAAGTTTTTTTGGTTAGCGACGAGGGATTTGATGTCCTCCATTTTTTCGATTTTCTCTTTTAGTTCCGCCATGGTTCTTGATCTGGTGTGGGGAGGTGAATATTTGGGCCTAATTTTGGCTTTAGAGGGAGGTGGTGACACTTAATTTTTAAGTGATGGGAAGGGGAAATAATAATAATAATAATAATAATAAAATAATATAATTATTGTTATTTTTACTTTTATTATAATTTGAATTATAAAAACAATGATTAATATAATAATGGGTATATTATTATATAATGCTTGATTTTATAAAGAATTAGGGTTTTGATCGTTGAGCTTGGTATGGTCGTGGGAGTTGTAGACGAAACATGGAAAGGAGATCTAGAATCGATGTGGTAGAGAGCGGAAGGGAGTGTTTATGGCTAGAGAAAGCGTGGGCGAGTTGAGGAGATGAGGGAAGGCGCAGTGCAGTAGTGGAGTGGGAAGTTGGGGTGGTGGATGGTGGAGGATATGGAAACACAAAGTTGGAGTGTGCTGCAAATGGGAGTGGCACAGATGGAGTGGCGTGGAGGTAGCAATGATGGTGAAGGGATGGGAGATGTAGTGCGATGGAGTGCATGGAGTAGGGAAGGAGGGAAGCGTTGGATGCAATGGAGGGGAGCGTTGGACGCAGGTGGAAGAGTGAGGAAGGCACTGATGGCATGGGAAAATGAAGGAAAGCGCAGGAAGGAGTGGTGTTGTGTGGAGGGAGAGAAGGAGGAAGGAGCAGGGAAGTAGCAGCATGGAAGGTGGGAATTAGGATAGGCGACAGAAGGATGGGGAAGGGCACTATGGAGGGAGATGGTAGGGATGACGAGTGGGATGTGGTGGAGTGTAGTGTGGAAGTAGCAGAGAGGGGACGCGATGGTAGGGAACAAAATAGTGTAGGTGTAGAGTGTGCAATGGGAGAGGAGGAGGGAGTGCGGTGGAAGTGGAGGGTTGCGTGAAGGGAATGGAGGAGACAAAAATGGTGGGGAAAAAGGAGGATGCAGAGGGAGCTGGGTCGTGAGAAAAGGAAGGTAGCAGAGAGGAGGTAGTGCAAAATTGTGCAGGAAGGGTGTTGATGTACTTGTAACTTCGAAAGATATTCTTCTATGTATTACATTTGTACTTTATTGTATATCCCATAGAGATGTATTATTCCTCTGATTGGAAGTGTCTTCATTTGTATTTGAAAGTGTCATCATGTGCATTGACAAGTGTCGTCATTTGTATTGATGGGTTATTAGACCACCGGTGTGGGGTCGGCCTTGGTTAGCACATGTGGTTGGGTTATTAGGCTTGATTAGCAAGTCAGCCCCAGTGGATTATTGGCAGGTAAAGTCAGTGTATAAATAGAGAGGTTGTGTCTCTCATTTATCTCATTCACTCACTTCTCAAGCTCGCATAGCTAAGAGAGAAAGTGGTGCACTTGTGGAGGAGGAGGAGCATCTGCTAGAGACATCTTATTGGGTTTGATCCTTGTGATCATGGTTTGTGGCTTATCTTATCTTTGAGGAAGTTGCGGGGTTTTTGACCTTCTTGGTTTTCCACGGTGAAACTCTATGTCTCTTGTGTGGTTTCTTTTGTGTCTATGATTGATATGCTATAGAGATATGTTGTACATGTTATTCTCTTAGAGATACTCATGATAATGGAATGAAATTATCAAAAAATTAACATGGTATCATAGCTTACCTAAGAAGAAGGAACTATGCAGCTGCGGAAGCTAGGGATTCTTAATATTTGGGTTTTTCTCCACAGATCATCAAAGGTAGGAGGCTAGATTAACTCTCCTTGGAAGGGCACATCTTTCTGTCGAGACAGAATTCAATTCTGTAGATTTTCAGTTTTGGCCCTAAAAATTAGGGTTTCCACAAAAATAGGAATTTCTAAAATCTAAGGACATAGCTGAAAGCTCCTTGGAAAAATCAAATTTTAGAGCTTTGGATCGAACTTTTTGGTTGGGTGAAGATTCGGTAAACTCAAACCCTAATTAAGGGTCCTCCCTAGTGAATCCGGGAGATTGAAAAGCATTTCTGAAGGGTAAAACTTTGCAATTTTCAATTTCTGAGTATACCAGGATGATTAGCTCATCAAGGTGCATCTTTCTATCCTTTTAGAATCTTGAAATTCACATTTTGAAGTTTTAGGGTTTCTCTAACAGACCCTAATACAACTCTAGATCGAGTTTTCAGCAAATCAAGTGGTAAGACCTAAATCTTTTCTATTTACATTTGAAGTACTCTTTCAATATGTCTCACAACACCAAGCTTGAGGATAAGCTTGAAGGGGCTGATAAATTCTAAGCCTGGAAGTATAGGATTGGGTTAATCCTAGAAGAGAATGAGTTGGACAACTACATAAAGGAAGAGGTTCTAGTTCTAGAGGAAGATAAGGTTAAGTCCTTACACAAGAAGAACTTGGTCAAGGCTAAGAGAATCATTGTTGATTCTATCAAAGATCATCTCATAACTCGTGTCTTCCCTAAAGACACCTAAGGAGATGTTTGACTCCTTAACCAAATTGTTTGAAGGAAAGAACATAAATCGGAAGATGACTCTGTGGAACCAAATGAAAGGGGTAAAGCTTCAGAATGGAGAGACCATTCAATCCTACTTTTCTAAGGTCTCTCAAATCAAGGAACAACTCAAAGTTGTGGATGAAGTAGTGGAGAATGATGAACTTGTGATGACCACATTGAATGGCCTACCTAGGTCATGGGACTCCTTTATCCAAGGAATCTGTGCAAGAAGGAAACTAATCTCTTTCAGTAGACTTTGGGATGAATGTTCACAAGAAGAAGCTAGGCTTGTGGCTCGATAAGAAAAGATGGGAAATGAAGGTCAAGCTCTCACAACGCATACCAAGAAAGGTAAGTTCAAGAGGGAGCATTCTCATCCCAAGAAAACTTCACACCATCATCATAGAGACAAGAAATATCTAAGATGTTTTACATGCAATGAGAAGGGACACTTTTCCTCAGATTGTCCTAAGAACAAAAGGAACAACAACAACTACTACTACAAGCAATCTAATAGGTATGTTTTGAAATCTGTTCATGATTAAGTTTATAATATGATTGTCTTCATGTTATTGAGTTTAGTAACAATCTTGTTTAATTTTAGACTTGTCTTATCACCCTAGTAAAAGTATGAATGCATGATAGAAGACATTCATTGATTAGGGTTATGACACTTATGATTGTATTATGATTGTACTAATGCACTATGTTGTTGTATGAGGAGAATGTTATCTTCTAACATGAAGGTACAAATCAATTCATAGATCAAGACCATAGTGACATGAAGACAAAGACTCATCCATAGTCATGGATCACAAAGAGGTATGTATAATTTGGTTCTACAATGGTTAACTTATGAGTTATGCAGGTCATTGGAGAGAACAAGAAAAACATTGCTAGACATAACCAACAAATATGATGACCAGGTATGTTTTTCCTATATCATGTTAGAATCCTACCCTATGTAAGGATCTTATACTTTTGTATGATTGATAATGATTATTCATGAAGTTATAAGTTTGAGTAATCTAGGGTTTATGCATATTATGTTTCTTACTTTGATTGATGATATGACTAACTAGAAGAGTCCAGTATGGTCAAATAAGAATATGCATAAGTAAAAGAAGTAATCCCTGAAACCTTGAATCCTAATGCTTATTATCTATGTTTGAAATGATCATGACTATACATGTTTAAGATTATTGTGTTTTGATAGTATTAAGATTATACTAATGAATGTATGTATGAGATCTCAAGGATAATAGAATGATGATACTAGTAAGTAGGCATAGTGATCGAGGATGGATATAAGTTCAAGGACAGGTAATCCAGGAAGCAAATATCAAGAGGGAGCACACTCCAATAGTTCCTGCAAGGAAGCAAAGATTGAGAGGGAGTCCACCCAACAAACAAACAAAGGTAAGTATTT
The DNA here is from genome assembly GCA_027924585.1 of Larix kaempferi. Lineage (NCBI taxonomy): Eukaryota > Viridiplantae > Streptophyta > Pinopsida > Pinales > Pinaceae > Larix > Larix kaempferi. Next base: position 1,217,748 of record BSBM01000303.1, read on the forward strand.
GAATTGTCATTTCTTGTATATTTGATTGTTCAAATAATACTGTTCAATGATGTATATACTTATGTTCCTAGACTTAGGTTGTGTACTATGCATAATTACATTAATTAACAATATACTACTAATATGCATGTGATGGGTAAGTGGCATGTGGCACTATACAACATTCCATTTCTACTTATCTAGAATGAAACCTCTTTCCTGACATGTTGGGAGTTGTGCACACTCTTAACAATGTTTTGGTAGAGATTGGAAGACATCTAGAAAGTTACGAGATATGGATAAATACTATATTGAAGCATTGGCTAAATTAATTGCATGACTCTACGACATATTTCTTTATGTGTAAGAATTTGTTCTGAAAACTATGAGATGTTTCTAATCATGCAATTTAACTTGTCTTGTAGGAAAGATCGTGTACAATCACCTACAAAAGAAGGATTACAACATTTGTTCTAGCAACGAAGTTCAAGAAAACTATCTATTGAAGATATTGAAGAATCTGAAGTGCCCAAGATCCGGGATGCAGTAATGGAAGGATGCCATGGTCGAGGAATACCAGTCGATCATGAAGAATGGTGTTTGGGATGTGGTCCCAAGACCTAAAGGTAAGTCTATTGTAACTTCCAAGTGGATCTATAAGATCAAGCATGTTGTAGATGGCAGCATAGAGAAATACAAGGCTAGGTTGTGGCTTGTGATTTTTGCTCCTGTAGCCAGGTACACTTCCATCAGAACAGTACTTGCTCTGGCTGCAGTGATGAAGTGGAAGATACATTAGATGGATGTCAAGATAGCTTTCTTGAATGGTGTAGTCGAAGAGGAAAGTGTATGTGCAGCAGCCACTCAGGTTTGAGACACATGACAGAGGGAATCATGTGTGCAAACTGAAGAAATCCCTGTATGGTTTGAAACAGGCACCCAGGACATGGTACAGCAGGATAGATGGCTTCCTATCTAGTTTGGGATTTACTAAAAGTAAAGCATATTCCAACCTTTAATACAAGGTTGAGGAAGGAAATCTAGTGATACTACTTCTATATGTGGATGACCTGTTTGTTACAGGTGAGGATAGATTGATTGCCGATACAAAGAGGAAGCTTGCTGTCGAGTTCAAGATGAAGGACTTGGGTATGATGCACTACTTTCTAGGTATGGAGGTGTGGCAAAGAACAGATGGAGTCTTCCTTTGATAATGGAAGTATGCAGAAGAGATCCTGAAGAGGTTCGGGATGATGGACTGCAAGGCCATGGCCACACCTATGGCATCGAACTTGAAGCTTATGTGTGATGCTTCATCTAAGCTGATTGATGTCACAATGTATCATCAGATGATTGGGTCCTTGATGTACCTGACGAATATGAGACCAGATATTTGCTTTGCGGTGAACACATTGAGCCACTTCCTGACGGATCCGAGAGGTGTTCACCTGGTTGTTGTAAAGCATATTATGAGGTACCTGAAGGGTACAGTTGGTTATGGGCTCAAGTATGATGCGAATCAAAAGTTTAACCTAGAGGGTTATGTTGATTCAGATTAGGCAGGCAGTGCTGCTGATAGGAAGAGCACTTTTCGGTGCTTCTTTAGTATGGTATCAGGTGTGATCTCTTGGTTTAGTAGGAAGCAATCCTGCGTAGCACTGAGTACAGTCGAAGCAGAGTATGTTGCAGCTTCTTCGGCTAGTTGTGAAGCAGTATGGATGAGGAAGATACTATCTGAGTTATTTGATATACCGTTGGATGCTACTGGTATCTTTTGTGACAACTAGAGTTGTTTGAAGCTGTCTGAGAACCCGATGTTCCATGATAGGTCGAAGCACATTGAGATCAAATATCACTATATCAGGGATATGATGTAGAGAGGAGCAGTGAAGCTCCTGTTTGTTGCGACGGATGAGTAGGTTGCAGATGTGTTGACGAAACCACTAGCCAGAGTGAAGTTTGAGTACTTCAGAGAGAGGCTTGGTGTTCTTTAGATTGAAGATACTTCAATGAAGAAGTGATGGGACACATTTGTAGGAGCCCTTACAAGCATGGTGAGAGGAGGATCCTTCCCATGGCTATGGATGTAAGCATTATGTGATGAAGCATCCGAACAATGTTCCAGTTACTGCTTTGTATGTGAATCATTTGGATGCTTTGTATGATCAGTTGAATCATGTATATGTATATCTATTACGTGGATGCATTATATGATCAGTTTGATCATGTGTGAGGAGTATCAGGACGATGCTCTGGATGACATCCATCAGGACGATGTAGTGATGATGATCAGGATGATCATGTGTATTAGGATGATATCCATCAGGACGATGCTATGATGATGATCAGGATGATGTATGGTGAGTATCAGGTTGATACTATGTGGCCGTGGACAGGTTGTGCAGATGAGCATGTAACTAGACCTGGGAGATCCGATAGGTTGAGCAGCATGCTCGTAATCAGTTCTGGGATACTCTTTCGAGGCATTGCTCTGGGAGGACGTGTAACTACATTTGGGAGATCTAATAGGTTGAGCAGTACACTCGTAATTAGTCATATGATGCTCTTTCTAGGCTTTGTCCTATGGCATGTAACTAGACATGGGAGATCCGATAGGTTGAGCAATACGCTCGTAATCAGTCCTGGGATGATCTTTTGAGGCTTTGCCATGACCACATGTAGCTAGACCTGGGAGATCCGATAGGTTGATCAGTATGCTCGTAACGAGTCTTAGGATGCTCTTTCGAGGCATTGTGGTAGGAGTCACATGTAATATGTCCTGGAGATCTGGACAGGTTGTGCTAGTCACGTAAAAGGCCTCAGATGCTCTTTAGAGTTCTTTCTAGTCAAGACACTCTTTTAAGGTTTTGTGACAGTCATATGTAAGTGGACATGGGAGATCTTTCTAGTCGTGCTTTGACACATAAAGGATCCTGGGATACTCTTTGGAGGCATTGTGACACATGTAATAAGTCCTGAGGATTCCATAGTATGGCAAGTCATGACGAAGACCCATAGGTGGTGGGCCTACATCGAACATGAAAAAGGGATGGCTCTATAGAATTACCTATGACGAGAAGAATTTAGAGATAGCCCAGTGATAGAGATGTCGAGTACAGTAGTAGTGATGATGATGATGCTTCGTGATCTAGTGATGATGATCTAGCTATAGAATTGAAGACTTGCACCAATATGTATTGATGACCTGTGTTCAGAATACCTTCCTAGTTAAGAGGGAGTGTTGATGTATTTGTAACTTTGGAAGATATTCTTCTATGTATTACATTTGTACTTTATTGTATATCCCACAGAGATGTATTATTCCTCTGATTGGAAGTGTCGTCATTTGTATTTGAAAGTGTCATCATGTGCATTGACAAGTGTTGTCATTTGTATTGATGGGTTATTAGACCACCAGTGTGGGGTCGTCCCTAGTTAGCACATGTGGTTGGGTTATTAGGCTTGAATAGCAAGTCGGCCCCAGTGGATTATTGGATGGTCAAGTCAGTGTATAAATAGAGAGGTTGTGTCTCTCAGTTATCTCATTCACTTACTTCTCAAGCTCGCCTAGCTAAGAGAGAAAGTGGGGCACTTGTGGAGGAGGAGGAGTATTTGCTAGAGACATCTTATTGGGTTTGATCCTTGTGATCTTGGTTTGTGGCTTATCTTATCTCTGAGGAATTTGCGAGGTTTTTCCCCTTCTTGGTTTTCCTCGGTTAAACTCTGTGTCTCTTGTGTGATTTATTTTGTGTCTATTATTGATATGCTGTAGAGATATGGTGTACATGTTATTTTCTTAGAGATCCTTATGATAAAGGAATGAAATTATCAAAAAATTAACAAAGGGAAGATTGAGGAGGAGGTAGGATGGAGCTAAGGGAGGGTGAATGACGGACCTGGTATGAGCAGTGGAAAGTGAGAAGGGTGGTGGAAGAGCCAAATCAGAGCTCTAAGGGGAGGAGCGAAATCTCTGATACCAAATGCAACAACTGTATCGAGTTAAACTCTTAATAGTTGTATCTGGATTTCATATTGAATGATAAATAGGAATAATATATTAGATGATTAATGTATTACAGAGAGCTCGCCTTTTATAATTTTTGAGCATGCTTAAGGAAGGGATACGTCCCTTCAATTAATTAATTAATAATTTATTTGCTTTTATTTAATACATCATTTAATATTCATAGCACATGATTCTCTTTATTAGGGTTTACAAACAGTATCCATGTCACATTACACAAGTACATGGGAAGACAACTCTATTGATAGCACCCAAAATCATGTTTGGCATTAGCTCCACTCTGCATGTCTTCTATTAGGGAAATGACCTTAATGTTAGAACAAGATGCTCAACTTTTGACCTAATTTGTCACTTTCTCAAAATTACTTGGAGCCTCACATAAATATCCTAGTTCTTATATTATATTTAGTTGCATTGAAAACTTATCATGCATAAACCAAATCTGAAAACTCACTCTTACAACAATTATAGCAATAGTAAAACAACCCTTAACTTATTCAATGATTATGTCAAATCACTCAACAAAATTATCATTTACTTGTGATAAATTAGCAATGCATATATAACTATAGTTTACAATTCAAGAACATGCATGAGAGAGCCTTATCACAAGGCTAGTACAATTCACTAGCTCTCCAAAACACTAGCTAGGGAAAATAGTGAAAGCCCTAGCTGAACCAAGGAGATATAATATGCATGAATCACTAACCCTATAACCCTATAATCTTAGAAGGATCAATATCAAGCCAAGTTGTCCTCCCTATAACATGCATGAATCCAATGGACATAACCCTTTAATCTCAGAAGGATCAAGCTCAAGCCAAGTTGTCCTCCCTAGACTTCATATATTCTCCTAGGCATGTTTTCCTCCTTATTCTGACTTATTCTAACAAAAGAGCGTGATATTGATGGTATGAGAAGAAATAACTCCTTATTCTATATATAATTGAAATTGGTGGTCTCCTCTAGTGTTGACATCCAAAATCATATTAGGCATTAGTTCCTCTCTCCATGCATTCTACTAGGGAAATGGCCTTAGTGTTAGAACAAGATATTAGCAACCTTAGTGATCACAAGTCTTCACAAATGTGAAATAAAGGTGATCCAACTCTGCTCAAGGGGGCCATTTCTCATCTAAAGGATCATGTACGTGCATCGCCACCGTGGACATGTCTACAATGGCCATATGCACCTCTGGGATCGAACAGAACCCAAGTTCACTCGCCGGTTTGGGTTCTGTGCCCCTGGAGCAAATCCTCAAAGTGTCCCCGAATGGCCCCAGGGTGTTGGATCAAGATGCCCGCAGCACCCAAACTGTGGATCTGGTCATGAATCCGTCAATTCCGGTGGATCTGAGACACGGGGTTGCAGCTAGGGGACCCCCCACAGGGTGCCTCAAAGTCCCGTAAATGGTGCCAATGTGCCATCTCCGGAGCTAGGGTTTTGCTCAGTGAAGGCCTTTCGAATATTGCTCAACGGGGTCATTCCTCTTACAAAGGCTCCTTGGCGTGCCTTCCCATAGTGGAAATGTCCACAATGGAAATATGCACATGTGGGAGCCGGCAGAATCGAAGTCCACTCGTCGGTTTGGGTTCTGTGGCCTTAGAGCAATTCCTCAAAGTGTCCTGAATGGCCCCACAGTGCCCAACAAAAATGCACGTAGCACCAAACTCGTGGCTCCGATCATGAATCCATAAATTCTGGTGGATCCAGAGTGCCACGTTTCATCTAGCCCCCCGCCCCCCATAGCGTGCTGCAAACCCCCAAAAATCGTGCTATTGTGCCATCTTCGGAGCTAGGGTTTTGCTCAATGAAGGCCATGCCAATTTCGCTCAAGGGGGGCATTTCTCGTCTAAAGGCTCCTGAGTGTGCATGGCCACTGTGGACACGTCCGCAATGGCCATACGCACCTCTGGGAGAGGATGGAACGCAAGTCCGCTCGCCGGTTTGGGTTCCATGCCCCCGGAGCAAATCCTCAAAGTGTCCCAAATGGCCCTGGGGTGCCAGACCAAGATTCCCGTAACACCCAAACCATGGCTCCGATCACGAATTCGTCGATTCCGATGGATCCGAGATGCTGGATTTTGGCTACGGGACCCCCCACAGTGTGCCTCAAATTTTTGGAAACGATGCCAATGTGCCATCTCCGGATCTAGGATTTTGCTCAGTGAAGGCCTTTCGAATATTGGTCAACAGGATAATTTCTCATCCGAAGGCTCCTAGGAATGCCTAGCCACCATGGACATTTCCACACTGGAAATATGCACATGTGGGAGCTGACATAATCCAATTCCACTAGTCGGTTTGGGTTCTGTGGCCCCAGGGCAATTCCTCAAAGTGTCCTGAATGGCCCTGAGTTGCCCGACGAAAATGCCCTTAGCACCCAAACTGTGGCTCCGATCAAAAATCCATTAATTTCGGTCGATCCGGAGTGTCGGGTTTTAGCTATCGACCGCCCCCACAGCATGCCTCCAACCCCTGGAAATGGTTCTAATGTGCCATCTCCAAAGCTAATGTTTTGCTCAGTGAGGGCCATTCCAAATTTGCTCAAGTGGGGCATTTCTCATCCGAAGGCTTTTGGGTGTGCATGGCCACTGTGAACATATCCACAATGGAAATACATACATGTGCTAGCCAACATAATTCAAGTCCTCTCAGTAGTTTGGGTTCTGTGGCCCCGAAGCAATTCCTCAAAGTGTCCTTGAATGGCCTCGGTCTGCCAGACCAAGATGCCCGCAACACCCAAACCGTGGCTCTGGTCATGAATCCATTAGTTTCGGTGGATCCGGGATGCCATTTTTTAGCTAGGGGACCCCCCATAGTGTGCAGCCAAGCCCCGGAAACGGTGCCAATGTGCCATCTCCGGAGCTAGGGTTTTGCTTAGTGAGGGTCATTCCAAATTCACTCAAGGGGGCCATTTCTCCTCCGAAGGATCCCGGGCATGCGTGGCCACTGTGGACACATCCAAAATGGAAATACACACCTGTGGGATCTGATAGAATCCAATTCTGCTCGTCGGTTTAGGTTCCGTTTCCCGAGAGAAATTCCTCAAAGTGTCCCTGAATGGCACCGGGGTGCCAGACCAAGATTCCTGCAATACCCAAACCGTGGCTCCGGTCATGAATCCATCAATTCCGGTGGATCTGGGACGCCGGGTTTCAGCTAGGGTTCCCACCATAGCATGCCTCCAACCGTCGAAAATGGTTTTATTATGCCATCTCCGAAGCTAGGGTTTTGCTCAGTGAACCCTAGCTGCTTCATTAAGAAAAGCCCTAGCTCCAAAGATGGCACATTGGCACCACTTCTTGGACTTCGAGGCATGTTTTGAGGGGTACCCTAGCTGAAATCCAGTGTCTCGGATGCATCGAAATCAATGTATTCACAATCGGAGCCACGGTTTGGGTGCTACGGGCATATTGGTCCGGCACCCCGGGGCCCTTCGGGGACACTTTGAGGATTTGCTCCAGGGGCACGGAACCCAAACCGGTGAACGGACTTGGGTTCCTTCCACTCCCAAATGTGTGTATGACCATTGTGGATGTGTCCATGGTGGCCACGCACTACCGGGATCATTCAGACGAGAAATGGCCCCCTTGAGCAATATTCGAAAGGACTTCACTGAGAAAAACCCTAGCTCTGGAGATGGCACATTGGCACCATTTCCAGTAATTTGAGGCACACTATGGGGGGGGGGGCTAGCTGAAACCTGGAATCCCAGATCCATTGAATCGAGGGATTTGTGATTGGAGCCATGGTTTGGCTGCTACAAACATCTTGGTCAGGCACCCCGGGGCAATTCGGGGACACTTTGAGGATCTTCTACGGGGGCACGGAACCCAAACCAACAGGAAGAATTAGGTTCCGTTCACTCCCAGAGGTGCATATGTCCATTGCGTACGTGTCCATGGTGGTCACGCACGCTTGGGAGCCTTCGAATGAGAAATGGCCCCCTTAAGGGAAATTGGCATGGCCTTCACATTGGGGTCAAATTTGCAAAATCATCGACTAGGCATTTATGGCTAGCGTTCCCAGCTGGAACCTTCCTAAACACACTTGCATGACTCCCTAGAACCCATTTTTGTTGCATGGTTGGAATTCTATGCCCTCGGTAGGTATCCAGCAGGTGTCCCTGAAGGATTTTTGGATGCAAGATGAAACAAGCCATAGAATAACGACCGTGGCTCGGATCGACAAACCGTCAACTCCGTTGGATTTAGAACATCGGGATAGTGCTAGGGGTGCCCCTCACCTCTGGTCCCATGGCTCGGGTGTCATTTTGTAGGTCCATTTTGGAAACTAGGGTTTTGCTCAGTAAGGGAGTGTGCAATTTTTGCACATTGGGGTCAAATTTGCAAAATCGTCGACCGGGCAATTATGGCTAGTGTTCTTAGTTGAAACCTTCCTACACACACTTGCAAGACTCCCCAGAACCCATTTTTGTTTCGCGGTTGGAATTGTATGCCCCTTTACGTATCCAGCAGGTGTCCCTGAAGGACTTTTGGATGCAAGAAACCTGAGCTATTTCTCTATTTCCAAGGTGTTTGAGGCCGAAAAGGATCTAGTAAGCATTCATTTTTCGAAAGTGGTTCAGAGGCTCTTGCATCTTGGAAGTGACCAAGAGTATTTTGCAGTGTGATAAGTATGGCCCTATCCTTAGGCCTTTCATGAATTTGAGGCCAAACGTAACAAGAGAGGAGAAACATGAGCTATTTATCCATTGCCAAGGCATTTGAGGCCGAAAAGGATCTAGTAAGCATTCGTTTTTCAAAAGTGGTTCAGAGGCTCTTGCATCTTTGAAGTGACCAAGAGTATCTTGTAGTGTGATAAGTATGGCCTTATCCTTAGGCCTTTCACGAATTTGTTGCCCAACGTAACAACAAAGGAGAAACATGAGTTGTTTCTCCATTGTCGAGGCATTTGAGGCTGAAAAGGATTTGGTAAGCATTTGTTTTTCAAAAGTGGTTCGGAGGCTCTTACATCTTGGAAGTGACCAAGAGTATCTTGCAGTGTGATAAGTATGGCCTTATCCTTACGTCTTTCACGAATTTGAGGCCAACCGTAACAACAGAGGAGAAACCTGAGTTGTTTCTCTAGGTTGTGGGTTTGATTGTTCTAGAAATACAAGGAATCGTATTGTCATAGGATTGAAGAAAAATAATTTGTCATGATTCAAGTGACTCGGGCCATGTGACTCTATTCTTTATTTTCATGTCCGCTTATACTGAACTGGGTTTTTATTTTTATTTTTTTAATGACAGGTTTTACCAACAACATTCTACTTCGAATTGTGTTTGGTGATAAAGGATTTTACTGTGGATTGTGTTTGGTGACATTTATGGCAACCCCCAAGGAATATATTGAAAAGATTAGGAAAGACAAGTTTTGTGTTGGGGAAAAAGAAAATCCACTTACAGAAGATTTACATCAAGTAGTTAAACAATTATCTGCTGAAATATAGACCAAGGATGTGCATTTTTTGATGGAGCTAATTCAGGTAATTACTGAGTTACAATTTTTGTATTCATTATATAATATTATATGTTTTCTTTGTTTTCATGGTAATATTAGTGTTTTGTTTTGGGTGAATAATGCGGAGGACAATGACTATGAACCATATGTGGAACCTTCATAGTAATGTCAACTATATGTGTTTAATTGAATGTGTCTACATAATATTAGATCGCTATCACATAATGATAAATTAAGGAAGTCCTAATTGTAAATGGTAGTGGATGTGATGGTGATAAAGTCAAAGGTGGCTATATCCGTGAGTAAGAATTAATGAGATAGCTATACATTGTGCTCAAGGTTATCCTATTTGTATGGTGACAATTGATTAAGAAATGATTCCATAGCTTGGTTCTTAATTTGTTGCATGATCTTAAGTAGACAAAATGGTCAATATAAATACTAGTGACGACATTTCATTATGTAGAGTATGGACATTTTGGATCTCATTATGTAGAGCTATTAAAAATCACGTTGGATCTCATTCTAACATTTCGACAACAATGGACATTTTTTATTTTTAAGTATTCTTTTCCTAGTACTCAAGTTCCCAATATATATCTTATGTGCCATGAGGTGTGATTTGTCCATCCATTTATTCCGTTTGTTTTTAGATTAATTCTCACACATGATTTTGTTTGAGTTGGCCTATGTTTATAATGTTTTCTTAACATAGATACCATTACAAGATTTTACATGTGGAAAGATAAACCAAGCTAAACTATGATATCCAACTTCTCTTCTAAGATCTAGGTAAGCTTCAGGTTGATTCACATTATCAACTAGTGCATGGACATCATTCATACTAAAACTTACGACTGCATGCCATGGACAGATAGAAGTAAAAACTGAATTTAGACATCACATCATGATACACACAACATGAGATAACAAAATTAGACAACAAGATACTAATATAGATAACATCGATATAAATCACAAAACTGAAAAATCCATTTACATCAAGTCTACGAAACTCGTCCAAACATATACAATTTCTGGCAAATAGTGGAACATGGTTCCCAATGTACATAAAATGGAAACTCGTGCCCTATAGAAAATGTGACAACTCATGTCATAGATCCAAAATAAATGGCAACTCATGTCGTAGATACAAAGTACATGGAAACTGGTGCACAAAAGTGCCACATCATGGATAATGTACATAACATGGTGTGTCAAGCATTGTGACCACCCCCGTCACTCCCAGACGCATCTCCAAAGTCGATCTTCCTACTCTTTTAGCTACTGGTATCTCGGGTCTTCTTCCATCTAAGAGTAGACCGTCTCTCAAGGATATGGAACAAATGATATAAGATACCGTCATTTTCAAGCATTTGTAATAGTTACCACATTTACAAAACAAATGTAGAATTTGAATCTTAAATAAATCACCTCTGATGTGAGTGGGAAACGTGAGGTAGGTGTCCTGGATCTGTGGAGACTCTCAGCAATTCCAGCCTAGAACATTTACAACAATCATTTCATTGAAAAGTAATAATTACTTAAATTAATTTTTGTTAATGCATCAAATATTTTCATAAATTAGCTTGATTCTCACCATGAACACCTCCGACGATGGACATGGCTAGCCTTCTGGGCTAGTAGGTGGAGCAAATTGCTAGACAACCAGCTTCGATGCAGTAATGGGGGTGGGCACAAATGTAGTTGCAGCCACTATAGGTGCAACCACTTGAGATACAAATGAGGATACTGGAAGAGTAGATGCCACAATAGTGGTGGGAAGTGGGGAAGATATGGTGGGAGAAGACATGGTGGTATGTGGTGGAGGAGGACATTATGGACGATGAACCCCTACCGGTTGTACGATAGAGGGCATCGAACAAAAAGGGCTAGGGGGGATGTTGAGGGATGGTGAATGGGAGGGCAGTCCTGAATACAGGGAGGAGGATGGATGGAAGGGAGGTTGTTGACGAAGAGGGGAAGCTCGAAGGAAGGGGGGCATGGACGAATGGGGGAGGATGGATAGATAGGGGGCATGGATAAATTGGGGAGGATGTATAGATGAGGGGGCGTGGATGAGTGGGGGAGGATGGATGGAGGGGGGTTTATGGTCGGAGAGGGGATGCTGGATGGAAGGGAGGGGGTGGACGAAGGGAGAGGTCTAGATGGAAGCGAGGGGGGCGGGACTCATGGGAGAGGGTGGAAACATAGGACTAAAATGGGTACCTACAGCTGTTGGTGGAACCTACATATACATTTATGATATCACAATTTAGTAAACAAACAATAACTTAAACCATAGTAAGTCGTAACAATTCAAATTAAAAGCGTGCTTTTAACTACACATCGTACCTATGTACATGGTGATTTGCCAATCTCTGGCAGGGTTGGTTAATCACCGTAGTCAGGGAACACTTGTGGAAACCAAAATGCATGCATGTTATGAACATATTAAACAAGTCATCATTTAGGCAATCGAGATATTCAAAAACATTGTACGAACTATCAACGTGTATGCCATAAATATAAATGCTTAAGTAATATAAATGCCATAAGTAATAACAATATTGTGTGAGGTAGTGAAAATACCTCCATGTGAGGTGCCGCAATTTCAGTTGCAGCTGCCATTGCTGCATCCAGGTTGGGAGATCCTAAGTTCTCCCATGTTGGTGTCTCATCTCTAAATAACTGTACATTGAAATAATAGTTTAAGTCAAACAAAAATACTTTACAAATTATCAAGTGATGATTGAAAAAACATTAAAAAAATTACTGACCTCCTCCATATAACAACCCTCGATCGGGCCAGGGAAAGTGTTCCCGCAATGGGGACAAAGATGTGGCATTGTCCCCGTCGAACTGGAATGCCCAACATGGCTACCACCGAGCAAAGGTCTATCTTGACCCTATCATGAAGTCCCTGCACCTGAATCTCTATCAAGGTCAACCAACCTCTTCACTATAGTCGTTACTACAAAGGGGGTGTGTCTGAGAAGTCCATGTGCAACATTCCTCATTGCCTCCTCAATCTAACCAAGTCTATGGGGTAACTAAAATGGCTAGGGAGAGGGGTTGGGCTCACACCTAGGAGCTAGTGGCCCTCTCAATGCATTCCTCCTGGCAGCAAGTCGATATTGGGCAGAGCCATTCCCAACACCATGGAACTCGGTTATGTCAAAATAGTTGACATGTAAACTGAGCACAAACTCAGCCCATAGTTGTCGAAGGAAGTACTATGGAACCTCCCTATTATTGCAAGGAGGTTTATCGTACACCATTAACCACCTATGCATCCATATGTCTCTCCATGGTTGGTGATGACACCAATCCATGTAGACACATGGATTTCTAGTGTTCGGTGGTTGTTGTGTTCTTGGATCAATGAACATACTATATAATTGGGCCTTTGTAATATTCAAATCTTTTAGTTCTTCCTTGGAAATGCCCGTGGAGTAATACTCTCGCATCCTAGCTCTATATTCAGTTATGTCAGTCAATTGGTGATGTGCATGGATGAGGGAGTCAATTGAGATCTCTATTGATGTTGCAAGAGACACTCGAGATGGTTCCCCCGTGTTTCTTAATTCTCCAGTTTGCACTCTCATTTCATTTACATAATGGTTAAGGTCATCTTGTTCAAAATTTGGTTGGGGGTTTTGATTTTCTTCGGCATTTGGATTTTGTTGACGGTTTTCTTTGGCATTGGGTCCAAGGTTTGGGTTTTCTTGTGTTCCACCGATCTCCGGGTTAATATTTTGTTCACTCATTGTGTGGGTTTACAATCTGCAATTGAAAATTTCTCCATTGTTTTAATAATTTGGGAATTATTACCAATTTAATAAACAAAAAACAATCAATAAAATGACACAACCAATGAATAAAATGAAAAAAAAAATGGAATTTACCTATCCAATTAACTTGTTGATGAATTGGTGGATGGATTTGGTGGGTTTTGGAGTGGAAATGGTCTTTTTGGTGGCCGTAGTCAGGGTATTTTTTAAGGATTCTAATATTGTACTTAAGTATAGTATTCTAGGAGATTATTTTGGATTGAAAAAAACATATATATAGATAGGTAGGCGAATATCAAATATGAAACATACAATTTACTACTGAAATTTGTAAATTTTGGCAATAATTATGATAGAAAAACATATTTTATGTATATATAGGCGATAGTAGATACTAAAAATCACCAAATAGCAAATTTATTTTTTGAAAAAAAGCCCGAAAAATCGCCAATTGGCGAAATTCGACCCTAAAAATTACCCACGGGGGGTTCACTCAGTGAACTTATTACAAAGCACGATCGTTCGCATGATATTAAAGAATACCCTTAATTCCACTAAATATTGGAAAATGCATCCTAAAATTGTATTGTTGAACCCCCACTCCCAATATGCCTTTCCAATTAAGAAAACCCCTAGTTTCACCAGATATTGTAGGTATCCATTTTTATCAACCCATTTTTAACACCCCCTTTATATCATATTATCAAGTTGTAACAAACAGGAGACCTAACACATCTTGGTATAAGCAAACAACGTGCTAAATAAAATAATAATATAATGCTAATAATGATCCCACTAGGATTGCAAGGGTGACTGATCAATTTTTAGCATTGGATAGTGGAACACCCAAAGAAATAGTACCAGGGAAAGTAAAATGTGTAAAACGCATCCTAGCCAAGAGATCAACATAAGAAAGAATGTAAAAGACCAATAGTCCAATTATTAGTGCAATGCTTAGAAAAGAAGAGAATTGCAGATGTTTCACACCACAACCTTCGAATCTACCAATTTTATATCATGTAAATATGAATATAGCCATAGAGAACTCATGTTTTCTTTAAGCTTAATAAATTAAACTCCATAAAAATGCAAAATTGAAACCCTTTTTTGGATGGACGCCCCTACCTTCCTATCAAAACAAACATCATTGATGTTTGAACCCAAATGAACATAGAAAAAATCCTTTTAATTTTCAATAACATTATATGATCATGTGCGTAGCTTGGATTTGAGTCATTCACAAGATCCAATGAATTGCCTCCACTTCCTCTACATTTATTCTTGCAATCACAAGAATTGACAACATTTAGTTACCTTTTCTTGGGTTATATCTAGTTTTTTTAATCTTTAAAGGATAGGGAAAAATATCCATTGTTAGGTTTCAAGCATGCAATAGTTATAAAGATACACAGATAGTGAAACTTATATGATACCATTTCATGGTAACGATAACACATAGGGTACATGTAAATAAGGATTTAGATTTTCACCTACGATCATGTTAATCCCAATACAATATTAAGACAAATGCCTTGCATATAAGAATTGAAATTACAATTATGAATGTGCCAAATATAACTCAATCTAAAAACTATTCCTAACTGGTAATGTAAAATATTAAAGAAGAATACAAAAAGTTGAAAGAAATAATTAGTCAAGAAACATTGATCTAACTTTTCTTGGTTCCAATGAGCCAAGAAAGATTGATCTCACTTTTCTAGGCTGTCTTGGAGCATTAAGGTTTAATTGAATCTCAATGCCCACCTAAACCCCAACCTAAAAAATGAAGATTTAAATCTTTTACTTAAATGCCTACAAAAAATACAATACAATTGTTCAAGTCCGGAACACCCATTTAACTACATCTCTGAACTTAAAGATGAAAAAAAATATAACATCAATTCAAACCAAGCCTAAATAAGCTATTAAATGAGGATTTCTCAAGGCCAATGATCCAAAAAGACTTCCATCAATATTATCATTGGTACACTATTATCAAATTTATGCAAAACTTAGAATCATAAGCAATATCAAATAAAAATGGAAGGTCCTTAAGTTTTAGGTGGGAATGAATTAAGCCTGTGATTTGGACGTATGAATCCATTCCACAATTTGTAGGTTGTTCCTCAACACTCCCAAATAAAATAACCCCCATTATTTATATTACTATGTCAAATTAAAAAAACCCCTTGACCCCTTAATACATGGCAATATGTTTTTGAGGTTTTTAAGAGTATTCAAACCCCTAATATGAATGGACGTGATATGATATTGCCTCACTAGTGAACCCCCCGTGAAATTACCCTGGCTATAGTCACGTGCACGGGAAGAGGAAGTCACGCTCGGCTCCGATGAGTAGAATGGGGACATTTTGCTATGTTATTTTTAATAGGGGCATGTGCGCATCTCTAGGCACGTGCACGCGCCAACAACACACACGCACCTTGGTTCAGTACCGAACCTAGAAACATGTGCACGCTGCCTTAGGTGCGTGCACGTGGTAGTTTTAGTCCCGCCCCGTTGCAGCAGTTTTGGGGATCAAATTTGTGCGCACACCCTTAATAACCAAATATATGACCAAATTAATGACCAATTAATGGCCAGAAGGCAAACTATAAATGACCAAACTAAATATGACAACATTTTTGTCACGTGATAAGAGACCGGAAATTAGCCACTAGTGATCGCTAAATCAAAAGTGATAATTTATATGTGGATCTTAGTCTTTTTTTTGTCACTTATCTCTCAGTTTGTACTAGTGTGGTTTTAAAGGATGACTGAATTTCCCTATCCACCTTTTTCTCAAAGAGAAATATATAAAACAAAGAAGGAGGTAAAGGTTTGGCAAATAAATTTAGATTTTATGGGACATGTAGGTATCTCCATCAAGGATGTGGAAGCTTGATGGTAGTTGAGTAAGGCTTTTGATAATAGGATGACTCCACTAGGGCTATCGAACATAGGGGGTTCATTGGGTAGGCAATAGTATAGCACGTGAGTTCATATTGGGTGATTTAATACTCTAAAAAATGGAAGCAATATATTGCATACTATATAAGAGTCGATGGGTATTTTTAATATATTAAAAATATATAGATATTAAGGGGGTTTATAATTATGTATCTAGAGGCTTCAATAGGGTATTGTAGGGTTTGAATTGGTACTCTATGTCTAAAGTTGGTGTGAATTTAAATAAGTATGATCTATGTTTTAAGATGGTATGAATCCAATTTCATTTGGACTTAAGAGTTGTGTTCGAAAAAGTACAATTAATGAGAAATGCGGTGTGAAGTTAATTGGAATAACTATGTATAAAGTTTTCCTATGCTCAAGGGTTTATTCCCCATCTTGAAATATTTATTTTCATTGAGATTTCATATTTCACCCTACTAAGATTTCAAGAGGTTATAAGAGTTGTGCCATGTCACATACTAAGGTTAAAAATAAAAAGGGTATTAAAAAATTAATGAAAAAAATGGATATCTAGTGAAAATAAGGGTTTCTATATTGGAAAGGTCTATTGGGAGGGGGATTTAAGAAAATAATATATGAAGGAATTCCTTAATATCTAGTGAAATTAGAGGTATTTTTAATTTCCTGCAATCGCACGTGCTATGTCATAGGTTCAAAGAGTGAACCCTCGAGTTGTAGACACGATTTGGATGTGAAGCGACATCAAGATAGATAAATAAAAAGATTTAGGAAAATTTCATATGTTTCTTATCTATAAGAACCTTTTCGTACTAAGAGGACATATGTAAGCGAACTAAAGTCAAAAAATTAATTTCATAAGCATACTCCTATGGTTCTAAACGATAAGTTTCTTAACCTCGGGAATGGGTATTTATGAAGTTGTTATAGTGAGACAAGTTCTTGTGGGAACCTAAGAAAGTAGAATGTAATATTGAACTAGTGAAGGTAATCTATTACTCTCATAGAATTAAGCATTTTATTAACGCACTTCAATTATTTATTTTCTTCTGAGTGTGTCACCAATTGTTGAGCTAGCCTATGTCACTTGGTTTGGGTTTGAATTCGAGTTCCGCAACCATAAGATTTTGGTTCGAATTTGGCTTTTTAGATGAGGTTGGAAATGGGGTTCGGCATAGGGAAAATTTTAAGGATCCATACTTATTTAAAATTGTATAAACCTTGGCGAATCTAACCAATTCTTCAAATGTCAATTATAAAATATTTGGCGATATTTTTCTAAAATTATTTCAATTTATAAGGATTTTATATAGTTTATATAATAATTTGACTATTTTTAGAGTGAAAAAAATTTACCCCATCAAAATTGAGCGAAACGAGGCTTCAAAAAATACAAATTGGTGAATCTTTTTCGGAAAAAAAATGGAAAAATAGCCCATGGGCTAAATTTCGCCCCTAAAATTTTCCTTTTTCAGCATTAAGTTTGTCCATAACATATTTTTTAACTATAAATATTTTATACTAAACATTTTTAATTAATATAATATAATAAACATTTCTAATTAATATAATATAGTAAAAAATATTAATTAACAATATAATATAATATAATAAACACTTGAAATTAATATAATATGATAAATATTATTTATTAATTAATGTTATAATAAACATGATTTATTAGTTCATGTTATATAATAAACATTATAAATTATAATATATCATTAATATAATAATACATGTAAAATGTATAATTAATATACCTTACACCTTATATCGAGGAATTTAAATCAATGGCTCTCGATGAATTCGGGCTTGCAGTACTGCTCCTCGACACCTTGAAAATTTCATAGCCGAATTTGAACACATAAATTAATGAATTCGATCTTGCAATCTTCGACACCTTGACGCCGATTGCATTGACGCAGGAATCGTGGACATTGGAATCGGGATCCTTCAGGCGTTGGATAAAGTTTCCCACCGTTCTTGACAGGTGGGATGGCAATGAGTCCCTGTGGACATCATCCATTGTTGCCAAGAGCTACGAGTCGGTATCATAGAGACACGACAAGAAGGGGGCGAAGCCTTCGAGTAGATACCGAAAAAAGAGTTGCGGGAAGAGGAGAAACTCACATTGTAAGAGGGGATAGAGGAGTCTTAATAGGCAAACTCACAGTGTAAGAGGGGATACAGGAGTCTTAATAGGCACTTTCACTTTTAAAAAATCCACCCAAATCTAATGGAATTTGAATTTTTTTCTGAGGTTTGCCGAATTTCGAACTTCAAGGTTCAAGTTCGGTGAACCTTGTGACTTAGGAGATGACAAAAGACTTAGCACTCACGACAAAACATGTCACAATTCTATTGTCGCATAATTTGAAGATTTTAACCACACAAATTGTTGTGGGTGAGATAATCCTAGGATTGCGTGATAAGTCTTGGTTAGACTTGGATATTGCAATAAGTCATGGATAGTGTGACAAGTCTCAAAAAATTGGACCAGTTGCATTGCGTGAACTTGGGGTTACCTATGACAAGATGGATCATATAAAGTTACATCTACATGTGATGTGATTATGCCAAAGAAAATAAAGAATGCACACCAATACTTTGTTTCTCCCACACAATCTTTACACATTTATAAAATGAAATGAGGTTTTTCGCATCGCAATTATTGTTGTAACAAAATAAAAGAGTGTTGTGCCCACAATCAAACCCAATCAAACCCCACGTTTAGTTATTGAGTGACCAAGATGGCATCTGTAATTGTTCAAGCGATTATGGGGGATCATTGTCTAGTCCAAGACACTCTTATTGCAAGTCATTTCCTCCTTCTCTATATTTCAAATAGGCATTCATAAACTCCCTCTCTTAATTTATGTTTCACATTGTTTAATATATATAGTGAGGATGGCGAATTGACCAATGTGATATCTTATTCGACCAATTGGTCAGCCAATTCCCTCTACTAAAATAAATCATTCTACTTATTCTCTTGATATGTCTAGCTTGCACGTTACACCTTGGACACTCCTTCCATCACTTTCTAAACTAAATAACCCCCATAATGTCTCTCCATACTTTGGATCTACAACTTTTGCTCCTATAATTCACCAAGTTATAAACAAAAGCTTCAAGGGGTTTCCTCCATTCAAAGCAAGGATTTGTCAAGAACTATCATTCAAGCACTTCAAAGTGTTTGGATCTCGTAAATGGGCTGACATGCACCTCAAGAGACTAAGGAGTTCACAAAATTTTGTTGAGCATGATTGACTTTGGTTGAGCATGGTTGACTTATGTTGACTCTGGTTCCACTATGTTGATTGTGGTTTTCTATGGTTGGTTGGTTGGTTCCCCTTATGTGAGGTGACTACTTTCTTCAATGGCTATGTTGAATTGGAATGTTGATAAAGAATTTATGACATTGTCATATTCCCCAAGGGTTTTATATTGAATTGAAGCATTTCTTAATGGTTATATATTGAATTGTGATATTCCCCAAAGATTATATATATATTGAATTGAAACATTTTTAATTATTAATGTTAATATTAATATTATGAAACATTAATGTTTAATATCAATATTATTGTTAAAAGGTGTTGTTAGATTGTGACATTCCATAATAAGTCATACAACATTAATCTTCTTTATCCACTTATGCCAAATTTACGTCTCACATTTTTATCATAAAATATATATATATATATATATATATAGTAATCCCATATTTATCAAATATCTAATTTAAGAATGATATATTTTATAAATAGTTACACCTCTAGGCTTAATTAATAAAAACAAATCTCATAAGAAGATCATGATCATATTAATAAAAAGAGGTCTCATAACAGATCGTGAAATTTAGAGTGAAAATTAGAACCAAGTATCGTGAATTATTTTTATTTATAATAGTTGTTTTTAAACAATGAGAAATTTCAGAAACTTTGATACAATATTTGAAGTTTAAATTTATTGCTATTTACTTTAAGAAATATGTTTATTTTAAAAAAAATTATATTAAATTTTAAAGAAAATAAAATAATAAAAATATTTTTTTATATAGTTTTTAAATAAATTAATAAAAATCATAAAGATAATAAACAACTAATTGAATTTTTTTTAAAAGATGTTTACTTTAAAGTAGCATAAAAAAATCTAAGTACATTTTATATAATATTTACATATTTCTTATTTAAAAATTAATTATAATAAGTTTTAGTGTTAAATTTGAATTATTTTATATAATTGAAGTTTCAATAAATTATATATATAATGATATAACACTAAATTTTAAATTATATATAAATTAAATAATTTATTATCAATTTATTAATTATATTATTATTATTAATGTTATTAATTGTAATATAAATATTTACCAAATTAATATTGTTATTTGCATTATATTAATAATGCTAATATTAATATTAATATTTCCTAATAAATAATAATAATAATAATAATTACTTTTATAATAATAATAATAATAATAATAATAATAATATTAATATTAATGATTCTTAAAGTGTAACGAAAATTTACTCCCATCTTGATATATACCATTCTCTCTTGTTATCTGCATTGCAATTTGCACTGAGACATTCTTTGGAGATGGCAATTAGCGATGGCGGCTCTTCCTTTACTCAGTTCTGCATGGTAAGAGTTATGGATGACTGGTTGACGGAAACGCCAAAAGCGACTGGTTAACGATAAATTGATAACATTTTATCAAACTACATCAATAGAATCAACTTATAAAATTTTAAAAGATATGAAAATTTATATCATTAAAAAACTTCTTTTATATATATATATAAACCTCTAAATATATTATATTCCAACCTCTAAAACACTTAATAGCTCCATATAAACCTCTAAATGTATTATATTCCAACCTCTAAAACATTTAATAGCTCCACATTATAATATATAAAGGAAAATTGTAATATATATGAAGGAAAATGGGGTTGAACATGTTTTCTATACCTAATATGGAGCTGCGATTTATGCAAGTTTGGTTGAAAATTGAACTCTCACATCATAGAGTGGGATAAGGATATATCTTAGCAACCAATCACTATTCAAAATAATACATTTAAAGAGTTTTTTTTTTTTTTTTTCATTTTGGCGAAAATGGAAAACGCATAAAGTTTCGTTCGTTCCATGGAAATCTTTTGGCAAACATTTTTTGTATTTTATTGATTGCATTAGATTGGAAAACTATTTATATATAAATCACGGATTTTTATGAGTGAAATTCACATATTATAGATTTGCATTAAAATTCATTTTATTAGAGAATGTAGTGAATTAATCAATAGATAGTGAGTGTATCCTCTATTATATTGTAAAGAATTCATCAATAAATAGTGTAAAGTTTTTAAATAAATATGGTTAACTTGATTTCATATTTAATTTATACTCATAAGTTTCTTCCAATTGTTCTATTGCTATTAAAAAATTAATAATTGTATGAAATTGAGTATTCTAGAATTTAATCAACTCAACAATATCTTGAATGTTGCTATGAATTTAGACGGCGTGCTTGTGAGGAAGCCATTAAGATCAGAGCTCAGCTATTGTATTATGAAGCTCATTGATTATTGGTACATAGCCATGAATAGGATCTCGAATACCTCGCTTGCTTGCCTAAGCTTTTATTGCCACTTGCCTTGGAGGAGGTAAACGAAAGTGCCAACCTTAATAGTATTTTACTCTAAGACACAACCGCTTAAGGCTAATACTTTTACTGCTTACTTACTTACCTGATGGATCAGGGCACTTCAGAGACAGATTGAAGCGTTGCCTATGAACATTTAGTCTCTCCATACGTACCCCTTAATTAACTGTATGCATCTCGAATTCTTTTGCATTGGATGGCCTCTCTCTTCAGCTGAAAGATCATAGCAATCAATACTATAGATTAAACTTTATGATTTGAAAAATACATAAGGATATTTTATCGAATGTGGAAAAACCTATAGTCCATTATCGAATTTTATGTTCATGTCGATGAGGGGCGAATCCGTGGTGTGATGGCCACTAAAGAATTTGATATTCGTAGCGCATATAATCTGAGAGTGCTCAATCTTTGATAGCTGCAGCATTTTTTTTCTTTTTAATATCTCCATCGTCTGGTTGGGGACAAGAAATTGAAGTCCTTCTTCTCTCAATATGAGAAGTGGTTCCAAGAAAACTCATTTCATAAATCGCAGTACCCACTCACCTATCTTTCTGCATTCCTCCAATGGTTCTTTTAAGAGAGAATGTCACACATGAAAATCATGTCGCAGCAGAGCCTCTGATCTAGATAAGCCGAGTATTTACGAACCCAGACAGAGCAATCGGAGGCAAGGGGGCTAGATCGATCCTCAAATTGCAGCGACATCAAAGCGAGTATTGCTAAATCAGAGGAGTGGTGCTGCTTCTCTTGTTCTTGTTTAGTGAAAATGCAGGGATGAGCATCTCTCATCAATCGATGAATGAGTGCCAAAGAATAGTAACGCTGGGGAAACACGGCATTAAAAACGTTTGAATTTCCACTCCACCAGCTGGTACAGTAGTTTTCCAAAACAAAAACGCATATGAATTTACCTTAATTTGTTTACATCAATCGATGAATGAGTGCCAAAGAACAATAACGCTTGGGAAACGTCGCATTCGTTTTGAATTTTGACTCTACCAGTTGGTACCGTAGATTTCCAAAACAAAACGCATATGAATTTAAAAAACTATGGTGTCAGTTGGAATTAAACATGCTTGTAAGTTAACTCAGCAAATCTAAATCGTTGATCTATGCGTCATACGAAGCATATTCGGGTATCAGTTAAATCTCACCATTCATTATTAAAATAATAGAAAATCACCCACCCAACCCTCACCCCCAAAAGTTGAAATAAAATGCCTATCGACGTAAATATCATTAACACATGCACTAATGCACCAGGGTAGAAAAATATTAATATTTGGAAAGTAGGTTATTTAAAATAAATACAATATTTCTTATTTACTGGATATTCATAGTTTTGTGTCATGTGATCTTTTTTGTAAAGTAAAAATCAGGTGGTTATAGACAAATAATATTTAATGCAGCTGTAACAAACCTATTGACCCTTAGATTCACAGCTGTCAACACATCCATTAAACACCCTACAGACAGGTGAATTATCGACCATTCATCTCCTTCAATTATTGCCAATATCATCCATAAGGCGGCGCATGCGTCCATGGTGACAACACTAGAATCAATCAGGCGGCACAGGCGTGCACAGGCGAGCCTTATTAAACAGACACACTCGTCATTAAGGCGAGCCTGTCAAGTGTCATACCCATCCCCACCCATCCATGGCATGAGCTATGGACGTCCATGTTATCCACCGGCTCCAGCGACGGAAAAGTTGAATGTCCAATCGGCCTGACACATTATTTACCACTGGTCGAGGACAACACAAAGGAAAACGTCATCCGAAGTTTTTTGAAAATTTTGAATTTGAATTTGAGCCGGAGTATTAGCGCCCGCCAATTCCATTCATTTGGATTTAAATTTGAGCGGGTTCATAGTGTTGTTACCTACCTGTAACTTGGTAGTTGGAGGATTGTTTTTGACAGAAAGGAAGCTCCTTACCAGCGTCCGTGATCGTAATCTTTTTCATTTGGCTGCCCGCCCTTGCTGGTATACGACTCTATGCCATATGAAAGTCTTGACCAACATTTGTTTGGTAGGTTGTCGTCATCGATCCTATGAGTTTTTCACGATTCAACCTGTTTTTTAAAATATGTGGATTGTTTCAATTCTTTGTGTTTAAGCTTTTAAATAATTTTATTGGATATCCACAGAAGGGATAGGCAATGTTTCGAGTTAAGAGAATCATTTAAAGATTATAGTGGGCACAGTACGAGGTCTTGCATATTTACACGAGGATTCCTACGTTCGCATTATACACAGAGATCAAATGTGGCCAGTGGCAGTGTTCTTCTAGATGAGAGATTTAATCCTAAAATAGGAGATTTTGGATTGGCTAGATGCTTTCCCAAATGAGAAACTCATGTTTCTACTAGATGGTGTGGAACAATGTGAGTTGTGCAATTCATTTATATATTGATTATTCTTATCTGAACTACATGGCGCCTGAGTATGCCTTCCATTGGTGCCTGATTATGCCTTCCATGGGAAATTAACGGAAAAAGCTGACGTTTATAGTAATGGGATCGTGATTTTGAGATCGCGAGTACAAGAAAGTCTATGGATTAAATATTTTCTGCCTCTAATAACAAGAAATTTTATTAGATGAGCTTGGTTTGAAGATTGTGATAAGAAGCTCATGTACCAGCACAGAATTTAATAGTCAAATTCTTAATTGATGGATTTTTTTAGAGATTATCAATTTCTTGGGGAATCGTTGTTCACTCGTCTTCTTCATCACTGGATTTTTCATATTCTTCATCGCTGGAATATTTAGAAGAGTCCATGCTATCATATAACTCAAAATCCGAATAGTTATTGATGTATCCAACGTCATTGTAGAATCTGTTAAACCATATGCAACAAACTCCCTTATTCTTGTAGTGAAAATTTGGTAGGTTTTTTCATCATATGTAAATCCTTCAATTGAATGTTTCAATGCTTCCTTTCTGATTTCAGAACAATTTGAAATATCCATGCTAATCTTTGCCAAGCATTCTCCTGTAACAATATTGCGCCTAACATTGATGCTGCAGGAATCAATTGTATCCTCGTAAACATAGATGATAATATCCTCTGATTTTGTAATGTGAGATCCCTAAGAAAATCTCATCCACAATATTAGGTGGTTTTGAAATGTGGCTAAAATCTCACCTTCTAGATTACAATGGCGAGTTGTTCGATCGGACTGGTCGTAACTGATGAACTTGGAAAAAATTTATTTAAATAGTAGAGCTGGAATGTTGTGTGAATATTTGTTCTCTTTATGAGAACAGGATTTTCACAACTTGTTTACTACTTCCAGCGGCCTCGAGACCTATTGCAGGACCATTCTACCACTGCCACATAGTAGAACGAATAGCTTCTCCACCATAAAGATTCTGAACAAAATTGACTTCTTGTATATTTTGAATAAAATTGACTTCTCGTAGACCTTTTTATGGATCACCATGTCCGGATTTCCCGGACTTCCAAATTTAAATTTACTGACACCGGGATTGTAATTAAGAGCTGACTGAAACTAAGATTGTAAATTGCTAGCTGGTTCTGGTATTGTAAACAACTAAGTGTAATCTTTTAATTCGAAAAGCTTGAACAATCTCTCTAACCGATTATAAATCATGCCCCTACAATTTGGAATATGATCAAGATCCCAATCGTAAATCGTTCCCTGAAAGAGTTGTTTGTGGGTTGTAGTTAATCCTGCTTTTATGGATGGAATTTCAATGCTTATAAAAATTTGTGGCTGCTCGAACACAGTAACCATAATCAATGAATCATTATGGGGATTGTAACCATTATGTGTTTGTCATTAAGTAAAAGCCACAATTTGATCTGGATGTCACATGAATGGAACAATACAGGTCACAGTCCTGTTATCATTGGTATGAATAATAAATCTTATGTCGTCAGCCATGACCAATTGAGTAATATCACTCATCTCAATATCAATATCAAAGGTCTGTAAATAATAATCCCTACAAATATTTGGCAGCTTCGTGATGTTGGTGATGAACTCTCGGTCACGAAGGAGGTGAAACCAATTAGTAGATGATGATGATCTCACTCTATTTTCTCCTGGTTGTTGTTGACCTTGGTTCTCATTGTGGAAGGTGAATGATGAGGATACCCCATTCACAGCTATGTCTGATTGTGCCCATGACATAAGATATTCTCCATTTTTTTTTTTCCGTTGGCCTCTTCGTATCTTCCCTGGCTTGATCTTCTTCACTTTCACCCCTGCGGTATAAATGTTGTGCCTGCATGGTTTGATCTTGATCTTAAGCATGATTGGACCATTTGTACACACTCAAATTCCGATTGATATGTTTATCCGTTCGAATAATAGAATGGTGACCATTCTCTCTGACTTTTTCTCCAACTGGATGAATGCCGGTCAATTGTATCTGTAAAATGTCTATTGATAATACTTTACATTAATAAAGTATGAAAGAAAGAATGTGATTGGTCCCGAACTACCCAATTTAAGATCTGAGTCTCTACTCATATTATAGAATGAATGAATATGTTGATAATCTTTAACTACCAATCTGAAACAACAAGTGAATAGCAAGATGTTTTAGCTTCTTTGGAGCTCCATCCCATGCGTACTCCAGCTGCCCCAGTGTCCAGGACATCATATATAATGAGCACACCCGAGCTTAAAGAGCTACATATTAAACTTGAAGAGCTATTGAAGACACTGTATGATTACAGTACTTTATACAAATCTGGGAAGTTCTTCCCTTATATCTTGATCTTGATATTCTTCATTTGCTTCCTTTGGCCTCTTATTATTGAAGTGCTCTGCCATGTGTAGCCTCTTATTCGCAAATGAGAGATATATTTTGAATCCAATTATATGTGCGACTTGGTCAATGTCATCGGCTCACATCCACAAATATCAATCACAGAATGTACACCATGTTTTTCACTTCACGTATTTCAATGTTTTCTTATGAATGTGAAAAAGAAATTCAGTAACATCTTAAATTCAATATCATAATGTTTTATTTTTAATTATAATTTAAAAGAATAAAAAATTATTTTATTTTATTAAAACCAATAAAAAATTAAGAATAATGATAATTCAAATATTTATTTTATTTTAATTATAATTTAAAAGAATAAAAAATAATTAAATTCAACCAAAGAAATCTTGAAAGAAGTTATATGAATATTTTCTTAACTTCATTTTTTTATATTTTTATATAATTTCATATTTTTTATTTATATAAAAAAATGAAATTATAATTTCATAATTTCAAAATTATAAAAAAATAAAATTATAATTTTTTATTTATAATTTTATATTTTCTTAACTTTTTAAATGTAATTATTTATATATTCTAATCAATATACATTTAAAAAACCACCTCTCACTTAGCTAACTTATCTTCAAAGCAAATAATTATACATTTTCAAGTTGATTAAAGTGGTTTCTTAGAGATGTCTCTTCGAGTTTCAGTTTTATGTTTTAATTCTTATCAATCCACATTAAAAACACTATTTATTAATGATGTTAATATGTTTTGGAAAGAAACATATATGTAGAAAAAAAAAATTCTATGTGAAAGCATATGTATTACTTGGATGTACGTTATATTTCTCTTAAATTATTTTGTATGGGTGGTTTTTGTAATGGTTATTAGAATTTTTAGATTTTTCATTTTGTTGAAGCAGCTAAATGATTTAACTTTCCACCACTAGCACAATATCTCCTATAACAATTTATTTTTGTTTCTAATTTATAGCACCCCTTTTACAATGGAGATCATCACTTGAACTTTGAAATCTCAACTCTAAACACCTCATTTACTTTCATCAAATCAAAATCCTAGCTTTCACCTCCCATTGTTCTTATCATCTCATAAGTGAATCCCTCAAGATATAAAAACACCTACACAATTTGAACCCATGAAGATTGTTATAAACTCAGTAAACCTCGAACCTACCTGTCCTTGATCTTTTCTTTTCCTTTTTGGGTGGTTTTTCCTCTTTTTCTATGTATTTCTAGTATCACCTATTGCTCTTTTCTTATCTTAATCTACATTTAATCCCGTACTTTATTATTATCATTCTCAACCTTGCACCTTAATTTACAATATTATAATTTTATGTACTATTAATTACTTTATGTTTTTTAGTAATCCCTTTTCAATTCCACGATGCCTTTAATTAATTATACATCTTCCAATTTCCCTATCTAATTGTGAACATTTGAAATTTCTTCTCCTTATAAGTATTTCTCAAGGGCTAATTTTCTTTTCTCATAGACTTATTTCTCCTATTTTAAATTATTGTTTCTGAACCATAATAGTTATATTACTAAAATGCATTTAATTACTTGCGCTTTTTCTACATCATTCAACTTTATGCAATCTCTTGATTATGGATGGAAAGTCCAATGGAAACCTTTGGAAAATGTTAAACTCCAATACAATAAAAAAATCCATAAATTTTGACACAATGTCAAATTTGCCAATGTTTAGTGAAAATAATAGTGCTTTGCTTTGTTGATACCAAAACATATTCCAAACAATTTGCTCCATTGTATATTGTTTGAAAATAATGAGAAATATTTTTTAGAATGTCAAATCTATTCACATCACTTACACTGGAATTATTGTTTAAGTTCAATTATTACAATTTATTTCCTTATTTGTATATTTATTGAGTTATTGCTTGAATTATTATTATTATTATTGATAATTTGTGATTAACTATAAACATACACTTTCAAAATAAAAGTCGGAGAGGTTGGAGTTATTCAATGGTGTTTTAAAAATAAGATTAAGTTGATATTTGTTTACATGCAATTGCGATTGTGAATGAAAATTTTTAATGTATTTAGAGAGATTAATTAATGTATTGTGACAATACTCATGGAATAATATTCACTATGTTGTTAGTGTGGGAAATCATTAATTAAATAAGATACCACATTCCTTGAATATCATTCAAACATTTATTGGTATAATAAATGCAATAATAATTGGTAATTGGCATAAACCTTTTAAAATATCCATGAGAAAATATATATACATGCACATATGTATATACATATACATATAATTATATTGAGTATGATGAATAATTTAACGTGAGAATCATGATTTGGGTAAACATGTATTAAATAATAATCACCAAAGAGATGATAAATAACTTTTTTAAATTCAAATTTAAATTTCCAATCAAACTTCAATTCTACAAAATACCCACCCGCATGATTAAACCTCCCAAAAAACTGAGACCCTTGTCTTGGTAGCTGAGGATGAATAAAGATGATTTCCAGCATTGGTGGACCCAATTGGGATGCAGCTTACTATTTTTCGATGGTGCCTCGAAAGGCAATCCTGGTTTGGCAGGCGCGAGGGGAGTCATTTTTTACTCCAAGGGGAACAAGCCGAAGGAGTTTGCCTGGGGCATTGGAAGAAAGACCAACAATGGAGCAGAATGGCTTGGTCTCATCAAAGGGCTAGAGATTGCTATAAACCTGGGAATAAAGAAACTGACGGTCTTCGGAGACTCCTTACTCATTATTAGAGAAGCCAGATGCATTATCGACAAAAGAAAGACCCCATCTAAAAAATGCATCATCTCTTAATATGCATCAATATATACTTTCATGAACTTACCTTTCTTCATATTCTACGAGGGTTAAATGGGAAAGATGACAAAATGGAAAATATAGGAGTCGGGCTCTCCTATGGCTCTCTAAGTTGTGACAATTTTACTTATGAAAACTCTTAGATTCCCTAGTCTAAGGCTCTCCCTTAGAGGCTGGGTTCATGCCACCCCTTATTGGCCCCCCCATTACCATTGGGTTCATTACTTTAGAAGTTCAATTTTTTTGTTTTTTTGGGAAACTTCCCTTGGAAAACCGTCGGCCACCTTACTCCTCGTAAGCCTCCCTCACATGCACGAATTTATGGCATTAATCCAACCTGCCAGTTGGTCGGCATGCGAGCTGGTAGTTGTGGTTTATCAAGGCAGTCAGTCGCTCCTCAGCATTCATTCCACCGCTGGTTCTAGAACTCTGCATTTGTTGGTTTTCGTCTATTTGAATTGTCATCATGTTGACAGGAATATGGAGCACCATGGTGTTGGGCGTCCTCAGAGAGGGGGCGATGTGTTCTACCATGGTGTTGGGCGTCCTCAGAGAGGGGGCGAAGTGTTATTGAAGTGTGGAAGGTGTTGTAAGTCTAGCAAAGGCCCCAATGGCAGATGTAGTTGGGGTATGCAGTCGAAAGACATGAGGGGAGAATCGGATGAAACAGAGAGCAACCCTAGGCTTGGCCCTTGTCGAAGGTACGTCAAGGTTGGGAATTCTTATGGATAGGATGGAAAACGCGGCATTACGAAATTTGAAGTGGAATTCTTGGACCATCTGCAGGAGTTGGAGCTGCAAGTCAGGATGATTTGCAGCGACAATATGGATTACAAGAAGGCTTTATCCCGCCTCTACACTCTGGCATCTGCTACCCACTCTGAGGTAAAAGCTCAAAATAATAGAATGGATGAGAAAATTGAACATCTAGAAGAGACCCTGGGTCTCGTTTATCCTCACAAGGCCCGAAAGGTTAAAGTCTCTGGCAATGATCTTGAGGACATTAACAAGAAAATGGAGAAACTGCATAAGTTCATGGAAAATGCAAGGAACTTCGTGGACCTCAGCTCAAAGAAGAATGTGGCAGCGGACTCTGCAGATGCTGCCATGAATATGGGATTCCAGTAGCATCTCGCCGGTAATGGACATGGTTTGGCCCTTTTTTTCATTGTTTTTGTTATGTATTTACTGCTCTCTAGTAATATGTATAAGGATTCTGAAACACATAGTATAGGTATCAGCTGCAGATTTGGCAATTTATAAGGACTTATCTTCCAGTTTTTGTATAAGGCAGCTTATCAGCAATGTTTTAGTTTTGCTTACTCCTCCTAGGGCAGTTCATAAGATGTTATAGTTTTCATAGGACAGGAAGATATCATGCTTGTTATCATCTTGAACATGATGAACTTGGAGTGATGGATGACTTCCTTTCATGGGAGCAATCTGATCAACTTTTGCTATGTATTTTCCTTCTTTTTATATAATCAAAGCTGGTTAGCCGTTTCTGTTAAAAAAAAAAGATTCACTATGTTGTTAGTGTGGGAAATCATTAATTAAATAAGATACCACATTCCTTGAATATCATTCAAAAATTTATTGGTATAATAAATGCAATAATAATTGGTAATTGGCATAAACCTTTTAAAATATCGATGAGAAAATATATATACATGCACATATACATATAATTATATTGAGTATGATGAGTATTTTAAGGTGAGAATCATGATTTGGGTAAACATTTATTAAATAATAATCACCAAAGAAATGATATATTACTTTTTTAAATTCAAATTTAAATTTCTAATCAAA
The DNA here is from genome assembly GCA_027924585.1 of Larix kaempferi. NCBI lineage: Eukaryota > Viridiplantae > Streptophyta > Pinopsida > Pinales > Pinaceae > Larix > Larix kaempferi. The sequence goes on from BSBM01000303.1 coordinate 1,249,052, forward strand.
CTTCAATCCTACAAAATGCCCACCCACATGAATAAATACTTCAATGGTAGAGATTTGTTATGAATAAACACTGAGAACTTTTATTTAAATTGTGGGGATCATATATTGTGCAAATATTTGTTCTCTTTATGAAAACAAGATTTTCATTACTTAAGTCACTAATTCAATTAAAGTTTGAATACTAGTTGCACAATTCACATAGTAGAACGAATTATGCTCAAACTTCTCCTTGGGAGAAAAAAATTATTTATGTGGTTTTCAGTTGCATTTGGAATAAATTCTGGACAAGATTGGTTTCTAGTAAACTTCTTGATGGATCACCATGCTTGTATTTCCTAGATTTCCAAAGTATATTTAGGAAAACTAGTTTTGGGATAGTAATTGTTAGGAATCCGGCCTAGATTTCCAAAGTGTATTTAGGAAACTAGTTTTGGGATAGTAATTGTTAGGAATCTGGCCGTAAACCTAAGTCCTAGACCACCTAATGTGCATATTGGGATATAGTTTCTATCCTAATTTATTGTGCATGTAATCAGGGTTTCTATGGTTGGAATATCACAATTGACATCATATAATACCATAATCCCTTTATATCATCTGTATTGTATTATAGATTTGCACTCATAAGCCTCCATTTCAAGAACCGCCAAGGAAATTCCCATTAATACCCTACTCTTTCTCAATTCCACCAAATGATTTCATATATTCCATTTGATTGTATGCATAAGGAACTCATTCCCTTCCCTCCCTTAGAAAAATTCCTCCCTAGAAAAATACATTGACTATGATCCCTAGCATACCATTGGAGTATTTTATTTTGTTTTTGAACACACTAGAACTCTATTTAACTATGTTTTTTAGAACAACCTCAGTTCAATTGGAAGCTCCCTTGGTTTGTTTAGTTCAAAACATTTGCATTAGTCTCCTCAAGGCTCTACCCTAATGATTTCCCTCTCATGACTTTACATAAATATAAGTCACACCGTTTTTCTCAAAGAAAGCATTTATGCCTTCCAAGCCAAATCTTATGCAAATTTTCGATCGATGTTGGAAGTATGGTTAATCTTAAGACTAGTTAGGTGATCGTTCTACTCTTAGAAGACAGTTACATCATCTAGGTATATGGTGTAACTAACTTATTGATCAATCCTCAGAAGGCGATATCCATTTCCCTTTGAAAGATAGCACCTGCGTTAATCATGCTGAAAGGCATATTTCAAGCATATGTTCCCCACTCCTTTTTGAAGGTAGCCTTTAATTGATCTTCTAGTAAGACCAAGACATGATTTTAACCCAAGAATCCATCCAACAATAACAACATCTATGATCCAAATACCCAATGCAGTATTCACAAATACTAAAATGGCCTTCTAGAAAATGTTACTTGAACACTTAACCAAATCAAAGGAGGCCGAACAAAAAAACTCAGGTCAAAGGAGGCCGAGCAAAATCTCAGAATCACCTCGTGGAGGGAGCAACATCTATGAAGAAGGATTGATGTAGGCATCCAGGTAGCAGGGGCGTTTGGCATCCAGGAGAGCCACACATAACTAGTCCCGCGCCCAATCATCTTATTCTATATTAGAAGGTTTCCTTCGGCTCTTTCTTGAATAATTCCAAACTCCGTCCTATTCTTTTTAATTTGCATATAAAGAAGCTGAACCTGCCACCCAAAGTGATCATGCATTCCTATCTTATTTTTACTATTCATTGTTCCATAACTAGAGCTCATGGTTCCACCAACAATGTTCATGGTTCCATAACTAGAGCTCATGGTTCCACCAACAATGCTCATGGTTCCACCAATAATGCTCATGGTTCCATAAATAGAGCTCATGGTTCCATGGACAGTGCTCATGGTTCCATGGACAGTGCTCATGGTTCCACCAATAATGTTCATTGTTCCATAACTAGAGCTCATGGTTCCACCAACAATGTACATGGCTCCATAACTAGAGCTCATGGTTCCACCAACAATGTTCATGGTTCCATAACTAGAGCTCATGGTTCCACCAATAATGTTCATGGTTCCATAACTAGAGCCCATGGTTCACCAACAATGCTCATGGTTCCATAAATAGAGCTATTGGTTCCACCTGTAATGTTCATGGTTCCATAAGTAGAGCTCACGGTTCCACCAACAATGCTCATGGTTCCACCAATAATGTTCCTGGTTCCATAACTAGATCTCATGGTTCCACCAACAATGTTCATGGTTCCATCAATAGAGCTCATGGTTCCACTAAAGCTCATGGTTACCCCAACAATTTTCATGGTTCCATAAATAGAGCTCATGGTTCCACCAACAATGCTCATGGTTCCACCAATAATGCTCATGGTTTTATATATAGAGCTCATGGTTCCATAAATAGAGCTCATGGTTCCACCAACAACGCTCATGGTTTTATAGCTAGAGCTCATGGTTCCACCAACAACGCTCATGGTTCGACCAACAATGCTCATGGTTCCATAACTAGAGCTCATGGTTCCACCAACAATGCCCATGGTTCCACCAATAATGCTCATGGTTCCACCAACAATGCTCATGGTTCCATAACTAGAGCTCACGGTTCCACCAACAATGCTCATGGTTCCACCATTAATGCTCATGGTTCCACCAACAATGCTCATGGTTCCATAACTAGAGCTCATGGTTCCACCGACAACGCTCATGGTTCCACCAATAATGCTCATGGTTCCACCAACAATGCTCATGGTCAAAAAATAATCGAAGTCGACAATTGAGAAGTCCACATTTCACATGAGACCTCTTGATGTCCGACATTGTCGACTTCGATTATTTTCTAAGTTCAAGATAACACAGGTATTTATATTAGAAATATTGTAAACGCATGCAAGTTATAGAATTAATTGTTGTTTGTGTAACACGTTATAGAACCAAAACATTGCTAAAGGTTATTAAATAGTGTATATTGTTACTTCAAGGAAATGATCTAGTGAAAGAGGTGGACGCAAACATGCCAACAAGACCATTGATTTCGGATTTGAACTTATGAGGTATGTTGAATTGTGGATTAAGTTATAAAGTTCAAATCATTTAGTCTTGTTAATGAGTTATTTTAATTTACAATAGCTCGTATATTTTTATAGTTTGTCAATGCTGTATTACTTTTAGAAAAAATTTAAAGTAGGGTTTTCACTTCTAATGTCATTGTGTAGTTGTTTGTTAAATCATAGTTAAATTGGAAAAGATAAACTTTTCTAGTTATGGATTTTGTCTTTGAATTCATTTTTTTGTTGCTTGTGACAGGGTTGTATTAGTTGCTATGTTAGCTTGGATGCCCACTTCACAAAGAGACACAACTGAAGACTTCGATATGAGAGAGAATAAATCTTGTGTTCACTTTATTGATGTGGAAAAATATGTTTTTCATTGCTCAAACTTATTTTGAATCTATTATCACTCATATTGTACAAAACGTTTCTATAAATAATGATCAACAACTCGAGTTTTGATATATTTCAATGTTTAGACATTTATAATTTTTGCATATTTAGATGTTTTGTCATTTATAATTTTTGCATATTTAGATGTTTTGTCATTTACCCATTAGAAACAAAGTAAATAAAACAAAATACTAAAATCAATAATTGGTAAATATATGAATCAATAAATTTTTATTTATAGTTATTGATATTGATCTATTTTAAGATTACTTTATAAGTTCCGACATTTTAAGTTAGTCATTGATGTTATTTATTTTAAGATTAATCTATAAATTACAAAATTGTTGGTGGAACCATGAGCTCTAGCTATGGAACCATGAGCGTTGTTGGTGGAACCATGAGCTCTAGTGATGGAACCATGAGCATTGTTGGTGGAACCATGAGCTCTAGTTATGGAACCATGAGCGTTGTTACCGGAACCATGAGCTCTAGTTATGGAACCATGAACATTGTTGGTGGAACCATGAGCGTTGTTGGTGGAACCATGACCTCTAGCTATGGAACCATGAGCATTGTTGGTGGAACCATGAGCTCTAGCTATGGAACCATGAGCATTGTTGGTGGAACCATGAGCATTATTGGTGGAACCATGAGCATTGTTGGTGGAACCATGAGCTCTAGTTATGGAACCATGAGCATTGTTGGTGGAACCATGAGCTCTATTTATGGAACCATGATCGTTGTTGGTGGAACCATGAGCATTGGTGGTGGAACCATGAGCTCTATTTATGGAACCATGAACATTATTGGTGGAACCATGAGCGTTGTTGGTGGAACCATGAGCTCTAGTTATGGAACCATGAGCTCTAGTTGGTGGAACCATGAGCTCTAGTTGGTGGAACCAATAGCATTGTTGGTGGAACCATGAACATTATTGGTGGAACCATGAGCTCTAGTTATGGAACCATGACCATTGTTGGTAGAACCATGAGCGTTGTTGGTGGAACCATGAGCTCTAGTTATGGAACCATGAGCTTTATTGGTGGAACCATGAGCATTGTTGGTGGAGCCATGAGCTCTATTTATGGAACCATGAGATCTATTTATGGAACCATGAGAATTGTTAGGGGAACCATGAGATTTAGTTATGGAACCATGAACATTATTGGTGGAACCATGAGCATTGTTGGTGGAACCATGAGCTCTATTTATGGAACCGTGAACATTATTGGTGGAACCAAGAGCTCTATTTATAGAACCATGATCATTGTTGGTGGAACCATGAGCTCTATTTATAGAACCATGAAATCTATTTATGGAACCATGAGCATTATTGGTGGAACCATGAGAATTGTTGCTGGAACCATGAGCTCTATTTATGGAATCATGAGAATTGTTGGGGGAACCATGAGCTTTAGTTATGGAACCATGAACATTATTGGTGGAACCATGAGCACAATTGGTGGAACCATGAGCTCTATTTATGGAACCATGAGCATTGTTGGTGGAACCATGAGCTCTAGTTATGGAACCATGAACATTATTTGTGGAACCATGAGCTTTAGTTATGGAACCGTGAGCTCTATTTATGGAACCGTGAGCTCTATTTATGGAACCATGAGCATTGTTGGTGGAACCATGAGCATTGTTGGGGGAACCATGAGCTTTACCTATAAACATTCGAATGAAAAGATGTGAAATATGTATAACAAATTAATCCAAACATCATATCCAAATACAATAATCAAAATTCAATTTATATATGAATACTATTATAAGCAATATTTAAATTTATGATCCATAAATAGAGCTCATGGTTTCACCAATAGTGCTCATGGTTCCATAACTAGATCTCATGGTTCCATAATTAAAGCTCATGGTTCCCCCAACAATTCTCATGGTTCCATAAATAGAGCTCAAGGTTCCATTAACAATGTTCATGGTTCCACCAATAATGCTCATGGTTCCATAAATAGAGCTCATGGTTCCATAACTAAAGCTCATGGTTCCACCAACAATGCTCATGGTTCTACCAATAGATCTCATGGTTCTACCAACAATGTTCAGAAATAGAGCTCATGGTTCCACCAACAATGCTTATGGTTCCACCAATAATGCTCATGGTTCCACCTCTATTTATGGAACCATGAGATCTATTTATGGAACCATGGGCATTGTTGGTGGAACCATGAGCTCTATTTATGGAACCATGAGAATTGTTGGTGGAACCATGAGCATTGTAGGTGGAACCATGTAAAATGCATACAACACCATGTGTAATTAAGGAACCTTGAACAACGTTGGTGGAACCAAGAATATCATAACCATGTATTTATGGGCCGTGACAAACCATGAACATTGTTGGTGGAACCATGAGCTCTATTTATGGAACCATGAGCGTTGGTGGTGGAAATATGTGTTGGCGTGGGAAGATGGGTAAGAGGGAGGTTGCATGGGAGAGTTAAGGTGCAAGAGTGTCCTGAGGGAAGCGACGTGGGGGATGGTTGGAAGGAATGTAGAATGGAGGAAGGGAGCACAAGGATATTAGGGAGTTGAGTGGAGGATGAAACAGGGAGGCGAGGGCAGTGGTGGGTGGATATACTTTCGTGGTGTGGAGGGTCAGGATGAGGGCATACCGGGAGCGATGGAGGTAAGGGAGAAGAGCATGTGAGAAAAAACGTTGTGGTGTGGTGTGGAGGGTGGATGAAGGCATATCGCGAGCGATGGAGGTAAGGGAGAAGAGCACGTGAGAAAAAACGTTGTGGTGTGGTGTGGAGGGAGTGCAAGATATGGGGATGATGTGGATTGCAGCAAGGGAGAAAGGGAATGTGGAGGTTGCAAGGCGCAGAGTGGATGGATGAGGAGGCGTAGCTTGGAGGATCAGGGTGGATGGAACGGAGCGCGAGAAAATGGAAATGAGCGCGGGGGATAGAAGCAATCAAGAGTACGACGCGGGGGGTGTTAAAGGGAATGCGAAGGAGGTGGGGTGGTGCGTTAGTGGGGGGAAATCGAGGTGGCTAAAGGATGGAAGAGTGGTGGACCAAGAGAGTGGGTAGAACAGGTATAAGAAGAGCTAAGTGGCGTGTGTGGAGATGTATAGGAGTAGGAGAGAAGGTAAGGCAGATGAAGAGGATGCGTGGAGAGGGAGTGGGAACGCAGTCGATAAGGGAAGATGGACTATGTGAAGTTTGAAGGAATGGGAAGCAGATGATTAGATGGGTGGAGGAGGTATTGAAAAGGCCAAGGGCCTACTTCTTGGTTAAGGACCAAAAATATTAGAGAAAATCTAATTGCTCAAACAAAGTCTATAATTTAGCCAAAAGCCGAAGTAGAGATGCCCAAGAAGGGGCTCTAATATCACCGAAGTGAGAATTCCTCGCTTCTTAAGGGAAAACCCAATGTAAATAACACAAGTGATCCATAAATGGATAATAGTAAGAATATAATTGATAAGATAATTGATGATTTTACAATTTACATTTGATTGACTTTTATAATCCCATTGTACCTTTTCGTAGAAAACATGACCCTTGACTAAGTTATAATTGTTTATTTTTAACAATTAATATTAATAATATTAATATTAATTTTTATCTTATTACTATGATGTTATATATATATTTTTACATAACAATTTCATTCGGTTATTATTTTAATATAAGGATGTGTTTGCATGGCATATGACAATATTAAGACTTTTGACCCTAAAATCATGCAGCACATTATACCACTCAAATCGGATGTCAAACCATTCTAGCAAAAACTATGAAAAATGCACCCCAACCTTAAACCATTGGTAAAGGAAGAATTGAACAAAATTCTTGTGCTGAATATTATTTTTCCAGTACGCCACACTCAGTGGGTGGCCAATTTAGTCCTTAACGGGAATAAAAACAATGATAGAATATTATGTGTTAATTTCCAATATCTCAATAAGGGATCCGAAAAATATAATAATCCAGTACCCTCTATGGAACAAATACTGCATTGGGTATTTGGATCATAGATGTTGTCATTGTTGGATGGATTCTTGGGTTCAAATCATGTCTTGGTCTTACTAGAAGATCAATTAAAGGCTACCTTCAAAAAGGAGTGGGGAACATATGCTTGAAATATGCCTTTCAACATGATTAACGCAGGTGCTATCTTTCAAAGGGAAATGGATATCGCCTTCTGAGGATTGATCAATAAGTTAGTTACATCATATACCTAGATGATGTAACTATCTTCTCAGAGTAGAACGATCACCTAACTAGTCTTAAGATTAACCATACTTCCAACATCGATCGAAAATTTGCATAAGATTTGGCTTGGAAGGCATAAATGCTTTCTTTGAGAAAAAAGGTGTGACTTATATTTATGTAAATTCATGAGAGGGAAATCATTAGGGTAGAGCCTTCAGGAGACTAATGCAAATGTTTTGAACTAAATAAACCAAGGGAGCTTCCGATTGAACTGAGTTTGTTCTAAAAAACATAGTTACATAGAGTTCTAGTGTATTCGAAAACAAAATAAAATACTCCAATGGTATGTTAGGGATCATACTCAATGTATTTCTCTAGGGAGGAACTTTTCTAAGGGAGGGAAGGGAATGAGTTCCTTGTGCATACAATCAAATGGAATATATGAAATCATTTGGTGGAATGGAGAAAGAGTAGGGTATTAATGGGAATTTCCTTGGGGGTTCTTGAAATGGAGACTTATGAGTGCAAAACTATAATACAATACAGATGATATAAAGGGATTATGGTATTTAATGATGTCAATTGTGATATTCCAACCATAGAAACCTTGATTACATGCACAATAAATTAGGATAGAAACTATATCCCAATATGCACATTAGGTGGTCTAGGACTTAGGTTTACGGCCAGATTCCTAACAATTACTATCCCAAAACTAGTTTTCCTAAATATACTTCGGAAATCTAGGCCGGATTCCTAACAATTACTATCCCAAAACTAGTTTTCCTAAATATACTTTGGAAATCTAGGAAATACAAGCATGGTGATCCATCAAGAAGTTTACTAGAAACCAATCTTGTCGAGAATTTATTCCAAATGCAACTGAAAACGACATAAATATTTTTTTTCTCCCGAGGAGAAGTTTGAGCATAATTCATTCTACTATGTGAATTGTGCAACTAGTATTCAAACTTTAATTGAATTAGTGACTTAAGTAATGAAAATCTTGTTTTCATAAAGAGAACAAATATTTGCACAATATATGATCCCTACAATTTAAATAAAAGTTCTCAGTGTTTATTCATAACAAATCTCTACCATTGAAGTATTTATTCATGTGGGTGGGCATTTTGTAGGATTGAAGTTTGATTAGAAATTTAAATTTGAATTTAAAAAAGTAATATATCATTTCTTTGGTGATTATTATTTAATAAATGTTTACCCAAATCATGATTCTCACGTTAAATTATTCATCATACTCGATATAATTATATGTATATGTGCATGTATATATATTTTCTCATCGATATTTTAAAAGGTTTATGCCAATTACCAATTATTATTGCATTTATTATACCAATAAATTTTTGAATGATATTCAAGGAATGTGGTATCTTATTTAATTAATGATTTCCCACACTAACAACATAGTGAATCTTTTTTTTTTTAACAGAAATGGCTAACCAGCTTTGATTATATAAAAAGAAGGAAAATACATAGCAAAAGTTGATCAGATTGCTCCCATGAAAGGAAGTCATCCATCACTCCAAGTTCATCATGTTCAAGATGATAACAAGCATGATATCTTCCTGTCCTATGAAAACTATAACATCTTATGAACTTCCCTAGGAGGAGTAAGCAAAACTAAAACATTGCCGATAAGCTGCCTTATACAAAAACTGGAAGATAAGTCCTTATAAATTGCCAAATCTACAGCTAATACCTATACTATGTGTTTAAGAATCCTTATACATATTACTAGAGAGCAGTAAATACATAACAAAAACAATGAAAAAAAGGGCCAAACCATGTCCATTACCGGCGAGCTACTACTAGAATCCCATATTCATGGCAGCATCTGTAGAGTCCGCTGCCACATTCTTCTTTGAGCTGAGGTCCACGAAGTTCCCTACATTTTCCATGAACTTATGCAGTTTCTCCATTTTCTTGTTAATGTCCTCAAGATCATTGCCAGAGACTTTAACCTTTCGGGCCTTGTGAGGATAAACGAGACCCAGGGTCTCTTCTAGATGTTCAATTTTCTTAGCCATTCTATTGTTCTGAGATTTTATCTCAGAGTGGGTAGCAGACGCAAGAGTGTAGAGGCGGGATAAAACCTTCTTGTAATCCATATTGTCGCTGCGAATCATCCTGACTTGCAGCTCCAACTCCTGCAGATGGTCCAAGAATTCCACTTCAAATTTCGTAATGCCGCGTTTCCCATCCTATCCATAAGAATTCCCAACCCTGACGTGCCTTCGATAAGGGCCAAGCCTAGGGTTGCTCTCTATTTCAGCCGATTCTCCCCTCATGTCTTCCGGCTGCATACCCCAACTACATCCGCCATTGGGGCCTCTTCTAGACTTACAACACCTTCCACACTTCAAGAACACTTCGCCCCCTCTCTAAGGACGCCCAGCACCATGGTAGAACACATCGCCCCCTCCTTGAGGACGCCCAACACCATGGTGCTCCATATTCCTGTCAACATGATGACAATTCAAACAGACGAAAACCAGCAAATGCAGAGTTCTAGAACCAACGGTGGAATGAATGTTGAGGAGCGACTGACTGCCTTGATAAACCACAACTACCAGCTCGCATGCCGACCAACTGGCAGGCTGGATTAATGCCATAAATTCGTGCATGTGAGGGAGGATTACGAGGAGTAAGGTGGCCGACGGTTTTCCAAGGGAAGTTTCCCAAAAAAAATAAAAAATCGAACTTCTAAAGTAATGAACCCAATGGTAATGGGGGGGCCAATAAGGGGTGGCATGAACCCAGCCTCTAAGGGAGAGCCTTAGCCTAGGGAATCCAAGAGTTTTCATAAGTAAAATTGTCACAACTTAGAGAGCCATAGGAGAGCCCGACTCCTATATTTTCCATTCTGTCAGCTTTCCCATTTAACCCTCGCAGAATATGAAGAAAGGTAAGTTCATGAAAGTATATATTGATGCAGATTAAGAGATGATGCATTTTTTAGATGGGGTCTTTCTTTTGTCGATAATGCATCTGGCTTCTCTAATAATGATTAAGGAGTCTTCGAAGATCGTCAGTTTCTTTATTCCCAGGTTTATAGCAATCTCTAGCCCTTTGATGAGACCAAGCCATTCTGCTCCATTGTTGGTCTTTCTTCCAATGCCCCAGGCAAACTCCTTCGGCTTGTTCCCCTTGGAGTAAAAAATGACTCCCCCCGCGCCTGCCAAACTAGGATTGCCTTTCAGGCACCATCGAAAAATAGTAAGCTGCATCCCAATTGGGTCCACCAATGCTGGAAATCATCTTTATTCATCCTCAGCTACCAAGACAAGGGTCTCAGTTTTTTGGGAGGTTTAATCATGCGGGTGGGTATTTTGTAGAATTGAAGTTTGATTGGAAATTTAAATTTGAATTTAAAAAAGTTATTTATCATTTGTTTGGTGATTATTATTTAATAAATGTTTACCCAAATCATGATTCTCACGTTAAATTATTCATCATACTCAATATAATTATATGTATAGGTATATACATATGTGCATGTATATATATTTTCTCATGGATATTTTAAAAGGTTTATGCCAATTACCAATTATTATTGCATTTATTATACCAATAAATGTTTGAATGATATTCAAGGAATGTGGTATCTTATTTAATTAATGATTTCCCACACTAACAACATAGTGAATATTATTCCATGAGTATTGTCACAATACATTAATTAGTCTCTTTAAATACGTTAAAATTTTTCATTCACAATCGCAATTGCATGTAAACAAATATCAACTTAATCTTATTTTTAAAACACCATTGAATAACTCCAACCTCTCCGACTTTTATTTTGAAAGTGTATGTTTATAGTTAATCACAAATTATCAATAATAATAATAATAATTCAAGCAATAACTCAATAAATATACAAATAAGGAAATAAATTGTAATAATTGAACTTAAACAATAATTCCAGTGTAAGTGATATGAATAGATTTGACATTCTGAAAAATATTTCTCATTATTTTCAAACAATATACAATGGAGCAAATTGTTTGGAATATGTTTTGGTATCAACAAAGCAAAGCACTATTATTTTCACTAAACATTGGCAAATTTGACATTGTGTCAAAATTTATGGATTTTTTTATTGTATTGGAGTTTAACATTTTCCAAAGGTTTCCATTGGACTTTCCATCCATAATCAAGAGATTGCATAAAGTTGAATGATGTAGAAAAAGTGCAAGTAATTAAATGCATTTTAGTAATATAACTATTATGGTTCAGAAACAATAATTTAAAATAGGAGAAATAAGTATATGAGAAAAGAAAATGAGCCCTTGAGAAATACTTATAAGGAGAAGAAATTTCAAATATTCACAATTAGATAGGGAAATTGGAAGATGTATAATTAATTAAAGGCATCGTGGAATTAAAAAGGGATTACTAAAAAACATAAAGTAATTAATAGTACATAAAATTATAATATTGTAAATTAAGGTGCAAGGTTGAGAATGCTAATAATAAAGTACGGGATTAAATGTAGATTAAGATAAGAAAAGAGCAATAGGTGATACTAGAAATACATAGAAAAAGAGGAAACACCACCCAAAAAGGAAAAGAAAAGATCAAGGACAGGTAGGTTCGAGGTTTACTGAGTTTATAACAATCTTCATGGGTTCAAATTGTGTAGGTGTTTTTATATCTTGAGGGATTCACTTATGAGATGATAAGAACAATGGGAGGTGGAAGCTAGGATTTTGATTTGATGAAAGTAAATGAGGTGTTTAGAGTTGAGATTTCAAAGTTCAAGTGATGATCTCCATTGCAAAAGGGGTGTTATAAATTAGAAATAAAAATAAATTGTTATAGGAGATATTGTGCTAGTGGTGGAAAGTTAAATCATTTAGCCGCTTCAACAAAATGAAAAATCTAAAAATTCTAATAACCATTACAAAAACCACCCATACAAAATAATTTAAGAGAAATATAACGTACATCCAAGTAATACATATGCTTTTACATAGAATTTTTTTTTTCTACATATATGTTTCTTTCCAAAACATATTAACATTATTAATAAATAGTGTTTTTAATGTGGATTGATAAGAATTAAAAACATAAAACTAAAACTCGAGAAGACATCTCTAAGAAACCACTTTAATCATCTTGAAAATGTATAATTATTTGCTTTGAAAATAAGTTAGCTAAGTGAGAGGTAGTTTTTTAAATGTATATCGATTAGAATATATAAATAATTACATTTAAAAAGTTAAGAAAATAAAAAATTATAATTTCCTTTTTTTATAATTTTGAAATTATGAAATTATAATTTCATTTTTTCATATAAATAAAAATATGAAATTATATAAAAATATAAAAAAATGAAGTTAAGAAAATATTCATATAACTTCTTTCAAGATCTTAAATTGGGTAGTTCCGGACCAATCACATTCTTTCTCTCATACTTTATTAATGTAAAGTATTATCAATAGACATTTTACATATACAATTGACCGGCATTCATCCAGTTGGAAAAAAAGTCAGAGAGAATGGTCACCATTCTATTATTCGAACGGATAAACATATCAATCGGAATTTGAATGTGTACAAATGGTCCAATCATGCTTAAGATCAAGATCAAACCATGCAGGCACAACATTTATACCGCAGGGGTGAAAGTGAAGAAGATCAAGCCAGGGCAGATACGAAGAGGCCAACGGAAAAAAAAAATGGAGAATATCTTATGTCATGGGCACAACGAGACATAGCTGTGAATGGGGTATCCTCATCATTCACCTTCCACAATGAGAACCAAGGTCAACAACAACTAGGAGAAAATAGAGTGAGATCATCATCATCTATTAATTGGTTTCACCTCCTTCGTGACCGAGAGTTCATCACCAACATCACGAAGCTGCCAAATATTTGTAGGGATTATTATTTACAGACCTTTGATATTGATATTGAGATGAGTGATATTACCCAATTGGTCATGGCTGACGACATAATATTTATTATTCATACCAATGATAACAGTACTGTGACCTGTATTGTTCCATTCATGTGACATCCGGATCAAATTGTGGCTTTTACTTAACGACAAGCACATAATGGTTACAATCCCCATAATGATTCATTGATTATGGTTACTGTGTTCAAGCAACCACAAATTTTTATAAGCATTGAAATTCCATCCATAAAAGCAGGATTAACTACAACCCACAAACAACTCTTTCAGGGAACGATTTACGATTGGGATCTTGATCATATTCCAAATTGTAGGGGCATGATTTATAATCGGTTAGAGAGATTGTTCAAGCTTTTGGAATTAAAAGATTACACTTAGTTGTTTACAATACCAGAACCAGCTAGCAATTTACAATATAAGGTTCAGTCAGCTCTTAATTACAATCCCGGTGTCAGTAAATTTAAATTTGGAAGTCCGGGAAATCCGAACATTGTGATCCATAAAAAGGTCTACGAGAAGTCAATTTTGTTCAAAATCTACAAGAAGTCAATTTTTTTCAGAATCTTTATGGTGGAGAAGCTATTCGTTCTACTATGTGGCAGTGGTAGAATGGTCCTGCAATAGGTCTCGAGGCAGCTGGAAGTAGTAAACAAGTTGTGAAAATCCTGTTCTCATAAAGAGAACAAATATTCACACAACATTCCAGATCTACTATTTAAATAAGTTTTTTCCAAGTTCATCAGTTACGACCAGTCCGATCGAACAACTCGCCTTTGTAGTCTAGAAGGTGAGATTTTAGCCACATTTCAAAACCACCTAATATTGTGGATGAGATTTTCTTAGGGATCTCACATTACAAAATCAGAGGATATCATCATCTATGTTTACGAGGATACAATTGATTCCTGCAGCATCAATGTTAGGCGCAATATTGTTACAGGAGAATGCTTGGCAAAGATTAGCATGGATATTTCAAATTGTTCTGAAATCAGAAAGGAAGTATTGAAACATTCAATTGAAGGATTTACATATGATGAAAAAACCTACCAAATTTTCACTACAAGAATAAGGGAGTTTGTTGCATATGGTTTAACAGATTCTACAATGACGTTGGATACATCAATAACTATTCGGATTTTGAGTTATATGATAGCATGGACTCTTCTAAATATTCCAGCGATGAAGAATATGAAAAATCCAGTGATGAAGAAGACGAGTGAACAATGATTCCCCAAGAAATTGATAATCTCTAAAAATTTCCATCAATTAAGAATTTGACTATTAAATTCTATTCTGGTACATGAGCTTCTTATCACAATCTTCAAACCAAGCTCATCTAATAAAATTTCTTGTTATTAGAGGCAGAAAATCTTTAATCCATAGACTTTCTTGTACTTGCGATCTCAAAATCACGATCCCATTACTACAAACGTCAGCTTTTTCCGTTAATTTCCCATGGAAGGCATACTCAGGCACCAATGGAAGGCATACTCAGGCGCCATGTAGTTCAGATAAGAATAATCAATATATAAATGAATTGCACAACTTACATTGTTCCACACCATCTAGTAGAAACATGAGTTTCTCATTTGGGAAAGCATCTAGCCAATCCAAAATCTCCTATTTTAGGATTAAATCTCTCATCTAGAAGAACACTGCCACTGGCCACATTTGATCTCTGTGTATAATGCAAACGTAGGAATCCTCGTGTAAATATGCAAGACCTCGTACTGTGCCCACTATAATCTTTAAATGATTCTCTTAACTCGAAACATTGCCTTTCCCTTCTGTGGATATCCAATAAAATTATTTAAAAGCTTAAACACAAAGAATTGAAACAATCCACATATTTTAAAAAACAGGTTGAATCGTGAAAAACTCATAGGATCGATGACGACAACCTACCAAACAAATGTTGGTCAAGACTTTCATATGGCATAGAGTCGTATACCAGCAAGGGCGGGCAGCCAAATGAAAAAGATTACGATCACGGACGCTGGTAAGGAGCTTCCTTTCTGTCAAAAACAATCCTCCAACTACCAAGTTACAGGTAGGTAACAACACTATGAACCCGCTCAAATTTAAATCCAAATGAATGGAATTGGCGGGCGTTAATACTCCGGCTCAAATTCAAATTCAAAATTTTCAAAAAACTTCGGATGACGTTTTCCTTTGTGTTGTCCTCGACCAGTGGTAAATAATGTGTCAGGCCGATTGGACATCGAACTTTTCCGTCGCCGGAGCCGGGGGATACCATGGACGCAGGGATCAAATTTGAAGGATGGGGTCCCATTTCACTTTGAAGGGCTATGAAATATTGAACCCTTCAATGCTGCCATGTAAAAATAAGTCATTCTTTTCATTTGAAAATGTACTAGTACATCAAAATTTCAATGTTTACTTAGGTAGTAGAGTCGAGAGGCTTTATTTTGCAGTGGATATAGCAGCACTGAACGTTATATATGTCATATAACACAACCATACTTCACCCCGATCTAGGCCACTATTCCACCTTTTCCATCTTAGTAGTTTCCCAAATTGATCTTGCCTCTTAAACTTTTAACGGGTAAAATAATAAAGTTAACTTGCTAACCCCATTCCAATCCAACTTTCATCCTTACATCCAAAATTAATACTATTTTACTCTTTCATGATCTGCTTGAACATGAAGAATTTATTAGTGAAACATAACTTAGGAGACACATAGAAAATCCACTTTCCAATGTTCAGTGTGAATTGTCATAACTAAATTCATAGATCTTTTTTTCTGCATCAGCTACAGTTAGCTTGCTAGCCCAATTCTAATCCAACTTTTAACCAGTATAATAATATTTAATACCTCTTAAAATGGGTTCCTAGGCTGCTTCAAACACTATAAACTCGATGAAGAAT
The DNA here is from genome assembly GCA_027924585.1 of Larix kaempferi. Lineage (NCBI taxonomy): Eukaryota > Viridiplantae > Streptophyta > Pinopsida > Pinales > Pinaceae > Larix > Larix kaempferi. The sequence goes on from BSBM01000303.1 coordinate 1,265,480, forward strand.
TGGGTTATTCAACTCTTCTAAAAGCAACATGATGCTTATTCTTCAAACTAATATAAATTCTAGCCTACTTAACAATGGAAAAAATGATAATGTAAGAAAAAAAGGGAAGAAATTGTTTTATAAGCCAAAAACATTGGACGTTGAGTTTGGTCTCTATCTGTTACTAAATTAGTGAACAATAGATATGTATGCAGAAAGGCCGTAAAAAAGGTGAAGGGAAAGAATCTGGATGGTAACTTTTTTTTACTTTGTTAAATTGAGGACCATAATTCACTTTCATGCACCTCTATCAAACAACTTCGTTTCCATTTATAATCCTCCTTCACGCAAGTATATTAGAGAGAACAGTTCAACAAAGAAGTTTGATTGGATTGAAAACTAATAGCAAGTTTCTTTGTCACTCTAATTGTGTACCCTACGGTAGAATTGAATGCCAATGACAACAATACATGTTTTAATTTTTCATTCAACACTATGAATGCCACACGTACTTGGGATAGAATAAGTTTAAGCACTCCTTACATGTTACATGCTATGTTATGGTTTGATCAAAGAGAAATATCCAACTCCAGGAAACTTTTGTTCTCAATAGTTGATTAAGGACCCTAGATGCTTCTTCTCTATAGCCCTCCCCCTAGATTTCGTTATACATACTAAATCTATGGTATGATGGAGTAGAGGATGGGTTGTAACTTGTGAAGCATAAGTAAAACGTAGGTAGACCAAGTAGAGAGGAGATGCATAGCTGGTTGAAGTTCTTGTTATATGGTTGAAGTTCTTGTTTTATTCTAGACCAGCCGATAAGGGTAACAAAATCAAAAGGTAAAGTAGCACTATTGTTCTAAAAATCAAGATTACAAAAACATTTTTGTCCCAGTTCGTACAGTCAAACGCGGATTGTAAGTGTAGTAGCATCGGTGGTCTTCATATTAATAAATACCAAGAATATTAAATACCAAGAATATTAAACTGTTTACTAGAGGAAGGTGTCGATTCAACGACTGAGCAATTGGGGAAAATAGCTCATGTAATACAGTTTTAGATACAAAGTCTGGATTCTTGATCTAACTCATTAACTAGATGCATGGAGGTTGGCAGAGTGGGAACTTCCCACACCTGTTTCCCGTAGGGATGCAACAGTGACTAGTGGAAGCTGAACAGGGAAGAAATCGGTTTTAGAGTGAAAACAATGGTCTTCCTTGTCCCCTCCATTTCAGGAAAGTTAAAGGGCAACTAAATTCTCAAGAGCTTCAATCGAGCGACAATGGAAAATAGGGCAAGGCAAGGAGCACGTGGAATCATATGTGTATACATAGGACATATGAAGAAAGAATAAATTGTTGTTGTTGCTACAGTTGGGAATTGATAAATGTCATTCTAAACAGCCTTTGACGGATATTTGTGACAAACCCACTCTTGAGTCCAGGCTTTAAATTTGAAGCCTTCAAGGCCTATTTGAAGTAACAAAATTTCAGTCAAATAATAATATTGTGTTTGAACTTTGAAGTTACAGAATTTTAATCAAATAAAAAAAAATTTAAATAATTGATGGGATCATGAATGGATAAAATGATGTACATACTTGTAAATTCATAAGATGTTGAAAATCTAGTCAGCCTTGAAGTTGAGCTCCTCAAAGAAAACGAATTTCTTTATATATGTTTATGGCAGGCTGGCATTGGCAGCTTCGCTCTGCAAACTCTCCTGGAGGACTAGAGGAGATAGGGTAGGTGGAAGTTGGAATTAGCTCGACCACAATGGAGTAGGGGTATAAGAAAAAACTTGTTTGTATTCCTGTAATATTATATATTGATGGTCGGAGCCATGGAAGCATGGAATTCAAGCATTGACTTGATACAACAAAGAAAACACAAGGTGGGACTCGGGAGCCGCAGGATTGACTTGATACAACAAAGAAAACACAGGGTGTGAGGATGGGAGCCGTAGACGGTAGGATTGAATTGATACAACAAATCAAACGTAGGGCTGTGGGTAGGGACCACGGGCAGGAGCAACAACCTGCAACATTACAAGAAGTTTCTAGATTGTGGATTTTGTCTGAAACGCCAAACTCGGGGCACATTAACATAATATATTATACATTGAATACTCAATTAACTCACTGAGTCAGAATTCACAAATTGGTATGTGATAACTGGTAACTTGATAACTTGGTAATCCCACTACCAACAACACGTATGATCCACCAACCAGGTTTAATAAATTTGTTGCTTCCATTAAATGTGTTAAACATGTAAGCGCTCACTGCAAACATGAGAACTTAGAAGCGTTCAAGCCATGGGATGCTCAGTGTAAGCCCGTCCACGTAAGTTGGTCAATGATATTATTAGAGGCCCAATGGTCCATGATCCATGGATGATCGAACACATGGATATTGGAGAGTAACCAAGTCCCACTCCCAAGTCACCTAGCTAGTAACCACATTCCCAATTTCCCACTGAGAACTGTCGATGGGTGAAATTTGAAGCTACCCTTCTGCTGCAATTTTAAACATTAGTGGTTAATTTAATTATTGAAGGGCTTACCATGAAATTGAATTTTTTTTGCATGGTAAAATTTGAAGTGGCCTTCTATGACATGTAAAATGGCCTCTGAAGGGCCCTGAAGACTTCAAATTTGAAGCCTGCATGGACGTCCATAGCTCATGCCATGGATGGGTGGGGATGGGTATGACACTTGACAGGCTCGCCTTAATGGCGAGTGTGTCTGTTTAATAAGGCTCGCCAGGCATGCGTACAGGAAGGTGCATCACCCATCACATAGGATTCCATTTAGGTGGGGTCTAAGCACCTCGCAGTCTCCATCGCTGTGTCACTCGGTTCCACTATTTTGATTTGATTGATTGCCAAATTAGCGTGTGTCTTCGAATTTTAATTGGCAACGACTTAGAGATCCGCATTACTCTGCGTGCCAATTTCAGGACCCTCGGCAACTTGACGACGGCTTTAAATAGAGAGCAAATATTTGTTATCTTTCAACCATGCTGTGTTTACATAGAGAGCACATGTCAGTTGTCTTTCAACCGTGTTGTGCAGACATAGAAGAGGCATCCTCGATATGGGATTTCTTAAGTTGCTTCAAAGCTTGGGTCTGCCCGCAAGCTTAGTAGAGGGTAAAGGAGGTGCTGAGATTGTGGGCATTGGATTAATATCTACTCTCATATTCTTCTTCTCCTGCTGGATATTGACTGGAAGGAATAGAAAATTGCCTCCAGGACCTTGTCCATGGCCAATAATTGGCAATCTCCACCAAATGAAACTCCCTCTTCACCGTACTCTGAAACATCTTGCTGACAAGTATGGCCCCATTATGTTTGTGCGTTTCGGCTCTGTCTCTACTGTGGTGGTCTCTTCATCTGAGACGGCCAAACAGTTTCTTAAAACTCATGATTTTATATTTGCCAGCCGACGTCCAACATCGGCTGGCAAATATTTCTTCTACAACTTCAAAGATATTGCCTTCGCTCCTTATGGAGATAACTTGAGGAAATTGAGAAAACTATGCGTGTTAGAACTGCTGAATGCTAAAAGAATCGAGTCCTTCAAGCACGTCCGACAAGAAGAGGTATCTGCGATGATGCGCTCACTTTGGGAGGAAAGTGAGAGCGGCAGAATTCCCGTGAATGTGAGCAAGGCCATATCTACTTCCCTGGCGAATACACTTTGGCGAATACTGGCAAGCAAGAAATTTTCTGACGATGAATTGGGTACCGATGGCAAAGGATTCGCGGATCTGGTGCAAGAGGTGTCGATTGCGGTCGGAAGCTTAAACATTGGAGACTTCATTCCTTATTTGGATTGGCTTGATTTGCAAGGTATCAAGCAGTCCCTAAAGAAGGCGCACAGAAGATTCGATGCATTCGCAGAAAAAATGATAGACGATCATGTTAATGGTCAGGTAGAGGCAAAGGCAGAGTCTCATGTTAAAGACATCGTCGATGTGCTTCTCGAGATGACTGAGATCGATTATACGGACGCAAAAGTTAGACGGGAAACCATCAAGGCAGTTATATATGTATGTTTCTTGGCTGCATTTTCCATTTTTGCTGATGATAGAATAACCATTTCGTTCCAGAGAGGAGAGTATTTAATGTTGTTGTTACCGGATTATGAAATATATTTATATCAAAAATGCAGAAACCAGCAATAATATTAAATACTTTACTGCTAAAATATCAATGAGATTATGATTAATGATTACCGTTATTATATATTCCAATTCTCATGAATTCTTAAAAGTCTGTTTAGATTTTCAATCTAACTTCTTGCCTTCCATTCATACGTGTGTTCGTACAGGAATTGTTCTCCGCCGGAATGGAGACATCGGCAAATGCGTTAGAATGGGCAATGAGTGAGCTGCTAAAACATCCTCAAGCAATGAAGAGATTGCAGGAAGAAATCGAATCGGTTGTTGGCCAGGATGGTATATTAAAGGAGTCAGATCTCACAAGCATGGTATACCTCCATTCTGTGGTGAAAGAGAGACTACGGTTATACCCATCGTTGCCGCTGGCGCTTCCCCATGCTTCTGTAGAGGCAGTCACAGTGGGCGGGTACTATATACCTAAGAAAACAATGGTAATCCTGAACTTGTGGGCTATAGGAAGAGATCCCGCTGTGTGGGGGGCAGATGCTTCGGAATTCAAGCCGGAGAGGTTTATGCAAGAGCAAGAACGTGGTATGGATTTATCAGGTCTATCAGACTTCAGAATGCTTCCGTTCGGGGCAGGAAGGAGAAGATGCCCAGGATCTTCCATGGCTATTCTGACAGTTGAGTTTGCATTGGCTCAGTTGTTGCACACATTTGATTGGAGACTTGAAGGCGATCCATCGCAGCTGGATATGAAGGAAGCATGTGCAACCACGATGCCAAGAGAAGCTCCACTGTTTGCTTATCCAGGGTTGAGGGTGCCTTTTAGAAAACCCTAATCTAGATATCTATGTATGCATGGGAGGGGAGGTGAAGCTTTCCAGAAAGTATATTTTATAGAATCGTTAAGGTTGAACATTAACCTCACGTACTTAGGGTCTACTGAGCTGTTGTATGCTTAACTAGCTAAATTAATAAGTGTGCCTATAAATTTGTAATAGTTCATAATATTAGATAGATTCCATGAGTTGAGCTGAGCTGCTGAAAGATTCAGTCCATTCATTTAGCAACAAGCGACAATGTAATTGGCATTACCTTATCTATTTTCATCCACGTCGCTTGATTCTCTGCTTTCATCGGTTGCTTCTTGAAATTCAATTACGATGAGAAAGTATGCCATCATACCTTTGTTGTAAGCTCGCTTATTCATTACTAGTATTTTCGAATTATTAATACCTTCGATGTAAGCTCGCTTATTCATTACTAGTATTTTCGAAGTATTATTTGTTGGTATTCATATATTTGGATAACAACGAGTTTTGTATTATTGTACTCAGTTATAAAATATTTCCCACTTCCCATTTATTATTGTACTGAGCTTATGCCACGAGTTTTGTATTATTGTACTCGGTTATAAAATATTTCCCACTTCCCATTTGTTATTGTACTCAGCTTATGCTACGAGTTTTGTATTATTGTACTCAGTTATAAAATATTTCCCACTTTCCATTTATTATTGTACTCAGCTTATGCCACTTTCCATTTATTCTTGTCCTCATATATGAGATATTTGCCAAATTAGTTCGAGTTGCGATATTTGCCAAATTAGTTCGAGTTTTGTATTATTGTACTCAGTTATAAAATATTTCCCACTTTCCATCTATTATTGTACTCAGCTTATGCCACTTTCCATTTATTCTTGTCCACATATATGATATGTTTGCCAAATTAGTTCATCTCGTAGGGTTTTATTTATTTATATGTGATATTTGCCAAATTAGTTCATCTCGTAGGGTTTTATTTATTTATATGTGATATTTGCCAAATTAGTTCATCTCGTAGGGTTTTATTTATTTAATAGATGGGCTAAATATATATAATAAATTATAAAAAACCAAATTTGGAGGATGATGGTGCTTAGGGAAAGTATGAATCATGTGGGCACGAAGTGTATTTATTATTTAACATAGTTTAATTGTTTCAAATAGATCTGTCATTATATTTACTTTTTACATTTATTTCAAGAATATATATATATATATATGAGAAAAAAAGTACATAGTGCTCATGTATCAAGTGCCAACCAACATGCAAAAGTGGACAAAAGATGAGGGACCAAGGATCTATCTAGTCCAATTCCACATGCTAGAAACAAAAAACTAGAGAAACAACATCAAAATTTTAGCACATTAAGTCATAACAGCCAAAGAGCCCTTAAAATCCAAAGAATTTTCCAGAAATTCCTCCACAATAAGGACACCTTCCACATCATCGAGAGTTTTCTTCAAGAAGTTATCCGCATCATTATTTAATTCCATACATATATGATCAAATGTAATATCATGGAAAGAAGCAATGAGATCTTCCATATGCCTACACTAGTGAAACAGAGAAACCACCTCCAGTGAAACAAAGAAACCACCTGTAATGAACATAATTTATTTTCCCAATTAACGATCACTAGAGATTCACCAAAAATATTCAGGGAATGAATACCCAGAGTGAAAGCACTATATAGGAGACACCATAAGGCCAATAGTTCGGCCTTGGTGTTTGAACCCCTCCCACAATTCAACCGTACCTTAAAGAAATGTTCATCATTAATCTTCAACATACACCCAACACCACAATGACCCCCCTAAGCTACACCATGAAAGAACCCTAAAGATGAAGAAACAATAGGAAATTTGTTGATCTGTCTACGCTTCCTATATTTACTAACCACAAGAACATAATCCTTGTACATGTTGGTAATATTCAAGACACTTGCATACAAGTTTGGAGATTTGTCTTAAAAAATGACTAAGTTTCTAGATTTCTAGATTTCCTAGTAGATAAAAGTTGGAGGGAGCTTATGATCCTTAGAAGATTTGTACCAATTGAAAAAGTTTCCTTCAACACAATACATGCCCCATATTTGTTCTATGTTTAAAGAATAAAAAACCATGCTCCACGGATATCTGCTAAAAGTGCAATTAACAAAAATATGCACAATAGACTCATTTTCCGCTCTCAGCACAAAGAGCAAAAGCTTTGGCCAATCCATCCGCTACGAAGCAATTTATCCCAAGTAAGTAAGCAATTTTCAAAATCCAACCACAGGAAACATTTCAATTTCATGGGAAAATGCCAGTTGCATAATTTGTCAAACCACCATTTCCAATAATGGGAAAATGCCAATTTCATAATAAAGTTCTTCATAAGTGCAGAAGAAGCATATTTTGTAGTTATATGTCCCATGGCTTGATTACATGACCAAATCAATTCATCCTTTTCAGAATTTTATCTAATACCAGCTTTGTTAAGATAAGCAATATACTTCTTCCACTCTTTAGCCCAAATGCTACCCAAACCCAAGTCATCTACTGTTAGCCAGTAAGAATGGTCATACTGAAGCTAGGAAGGGCTTTTAATATGTGCCAGGGTAATAAACCCAAACTCTACCAATTATTCCTAGAGGAAAAGAGACAAAATGTAGTTTTCTTCATTTCCAATAAATGGGTCAACACCAACCAAAACATTGGAACAATTTCCAACCCTCCAGGTCAGACTAGTGTTAATCTAGGATAAATGCTTATGAAGCCCCGCAAAAAAATGGATACATTCCTAATATTTTTAATTGGATTCCTGATCCAACTTAGAGTATTCCCTTTGATATATTTACCTCGGAGAACCTCACACCACAAACCTTTCCCAAATAATCCACGCCACATACTTTTCTTGCTTAAATTTGTACTAAACGATTGAAGGTTTTTTATGTCCCATCCACCCATACATCTAGGCTTGGATAGCCTTTCCCAACTAACGAGGTGAATCTTTCCCCCTTCAATATAGCCTGACTATAAAAAATTAAACATCGGTTTCCTAATCATGTTAAGAATACACTGAGGCACATGAGCTAAAGAAAACCAAAAACATGAATTCCAACAAGCATAGTTTCAACAAAGTTAGTCTTCCTCCCAAATACAAACTCCTAAAAGTCCAATCACTAATCCTTTTATCATAATTTTGCACCATCCATATCTAATATTTGACACCATAATCGTTTGGATTTAAAAAATATCCCACATATTTGAACCCATCAACTAAATCAGACATCTGATAAGGAAGGAAATTTAAAAATCTACCTCATAGTCTCCTCTTCAACCCCATTTTTGAGAAAGGTAGATTTGGATAAACTAACATCCATACAAAATGACGCATAGAATAAAAACACAATTAGAGTAAACATTTGTAACATCCCTCTTTTACTTGTTCCTATTGGGTCAGTGCAAGCTAATGAGGGTCACTTTTGGCGCGTTAGATGCAATAGAAAACTGAAAAAGCAGGGATCCCTCAACTTACTTGGATTTTTTGAGCTACTTACGCAAAATATCTTGCATTGAGTAAAAAAGATGAAATGTAGGAAATTAAATCACGTTTCCGAATATATAACTTTTATGTATTGAAAATTTGCATAGCTATGTCAAGTTTCATTTTTCTTAACAGACACTTTTTATTTTTCAGGAAAATGATAAGGTATATGTTTTTGTGGGTAGAGCCTTTGAGGGCCTAAATGATGGAATCAAGCTACAAAAATCGGCATGCATGTAGAGAACACATAGCACTTGTGCGCCATTATTTTTCGAAAATTAAATTAGTAATTTTATAATTTTTTGATAATTTTGTAAGTGATCAAACCTCGAAAATAATACCTCTTTTGTGGGTAGAGCCTTTGAAGGTCTTAATGCAAAAATCTTAAAATGGGTTTTTCATAGAACGTGGAGGTTAGTGTCCTCTTGTGCACCATACAATTTTTTTTTAAAATGATCGAGAATTGAAAAAGTTATGGAAGAAACACTAACAGTGTGTTTCACGAGTTAAGGAAGTAGGACAGAAAAGAAATTGAAAGAAAATAGGAAAAATTAATATTTCAAAATAAAAGTTACATATTTGGAATCTGCAGAAAAAATGCTATTTGTGTCTAAGATTTCGTCAAAAATGACTGTGTGTAGCATACTGTAACGAGTGGCTAAGCACAGGCTTCTCCAGAAATTGGAAGAAATACCCAATTAGCTTTGGTTTTTCATTAACATGGCACAGGTTTGGAATTACCGAAGCAAACTCCAAAGCATACACATAGGATTATTGTTGACATGTGAGCAAGTGATTCGGCTTGGTTTAGGCTCTTAAAAACACGAGCGCGTTCTGTTTAAATTCAAAAAATATTGCCGCGCTTTTAGAATTTCATAACGCGCACGCGTTATATAACTACATAACGCGTACGCGTTATGTAGTTCCAAAACGCGCTCGCGTTATGTAAATCATAAAATATATGTTTAATACTTGAGAGAGGGGGGGTGGGAAAGACTCAAGGGGATTTTTGGTTAATATTTGAGAAGGGGTGGGGAAGGGTCAAGGGAATCTATGGT
>BSBM01000303.1:1280000-1375000 GCA_027924585.1 Larix kaempferi
ATTAGAAAGATTCTCTACTAGGGCGCATTATCACTAAGGCATGGAAGTAAGCCTTGTATTAACTTGTGAGATATATGTGAGCGCCAAACTCCTTTAAATACCACCACTTGTCGTCATGCGGGAAGGTTGAGTTGGGGATTCTACCAAGTGGCGTTTGAGCATGTCTATTGATCACACGATTAAGTGATCTCTGCCAGATAGGGGGAAGATCTGCATGTGGAAACTAGCGGAGATAATCGCGGCTCTAGAGGAGCGCGATCTGACATCTAGAAGCTAACTGAACCGCCACTTGTTACATTGGAGGAACGAAGTGTGCATGAACGAGCTGGAGAAAGATCACACAATCTCAGTCGTTATTGGAGGGAAAAGATCGGAATCCTGGAGGGGGGGAAAGTTACTACCATTTGGGCATGTGAGGGATAGTAGATATACATGAGAATGATAACATCTGAGGGGAGGGGGGAAGAGCGATACTTTTTGATACCCTGCCATTGATAAGGGGAGAGGAAACTTACGCGAGAAGAACCAGTAAGCTCCATACTCTGCGACCGAGGGTAAACTATGCGAAGAGTATCGGTGTTTCCAATCTAATTTCTTGGTGAGGGCGATCGTATCCAAAAGTGGAAAGCGATCCATGTTTGTATTAGAACGTTGTCATCGATTCGGTGGAGGTTCGATCTCGGAAAGGAGATTTGGAGATATTGGATCCACGATGAGGACGGTTCCATTCACCTCTACGATCTGAGAATAAAGATCCTGAGATTGGATCTGCGATGAGGACAATGATGTAATCATTGTACCTCCACGATCCGGAGAAGAGCGGCATTGATGTGTAGATCTGAATGGTTGCAATTGTTGCGATCGTGGATCCTGGAACGTGTGAAGCCAGTTCGAGTCGCAGTCCATCTTGATGTATGCGGTTTGGGTAAATTCCAGTCGACAGGTGATACTTATCCAAACATTGGATTTATCCTCCTTATGAATTGTTTTTTTTGTGATTTGTTTGAAGTCTTTTTGGTAGATTAACTTCTGCACTTCTGTTGAAAGAGATAAGCTATTGTCCTTTAGATACAGCGCTAACAGGACAAGAGGTTCCTCCCTAATGAGGATCGCTCTCCTCAATTCGGAAGTCGCTATATATAGAAATTTATATATGTATATATCGAATGACCAGATCCCTTTTTTATTAATGTTTGTATCTTTCGAAGTCTATACAAAAAATTGATGTAGTTCAGTATTTGGAAGGCGATCTAGGTATTAAGAAGCTTGCCTGATAACAAACGATGATAAGTGATCGATATGATCTCCCTACCTTATTTCTACTTGGTTGTCCATTGATCGGACTCATGGCTATATATTTATCTTACACCACCGATGGATTTCACTTGCAATCCCTATCACTTATTTTCTCCCGGTTCCCTTTAACTCTGCCATCGATGGGTCAGCTTTCGTTTAGATATCTGTACATTTAGAAGGATACCACCTATGGATTTTATTTGGAATCCCTGTCCTTTGTTTGATCTAGGTTCTCTTTACCTCTGCCATCGTTGGATCCGTATTTTTGTTTAGGATCTCTGTACTTTTAGGCAGCTACCATTAATGGTTTTCATGTCATAAGGTCTCTGCTTAAGATTGTTTGATTTCTGTCATAAAAATAGAAAAGATGTGCCAGCGTTTGAGCCACTAAAATCTAGTGTTATATTTTTCTAATGAATATTTATGATTTCTATGTTAGCATCCAAAGTTATATCATTATGCTAGTACCCGTTCAAGTCTAGGTTATATAGTATGCTAGTGATTGATCCATGTTTCTAATGTTATATAATTATGCTAGCGATAGACCCCAAAGAGAGATCTTTATAATGATGACAATGTTGGCATTGAATCCCACTGTTATAGATATAACCAACCCGAGATAGATCTCGGTATTTGTATTGAGGTTAGCGGAAAGAATTATATAATGATTTGGTTACCAAAGAATAGATCTCGGTAATAACTAACCGATGTTAGCATTGAGTATATTCTCCATGAGAAGGAGGAATTTTGGCAACAATGGTGTTGCGGAATGTAACTCTATATTACCAATGAATAAAGACGTGGCATTGTCTTGGTGGATGTAGCCCAGAGGTTTTGGGTGAACCATGTAAATTATTGTCTCTTTCGTGTGATGATTTTAATTGGTGATTATTGATTGGTGGTTATGTGAACTATGTGAATCTAACCTTAAACTCTTTTAAGCATGCAAAGTTATTTGGTAAGTAAAATAGATGAAAATATTTCAATATGAGCTTAATGTAAAAGTAGGGTAAAGATAAAAGTTTTCCTTTATATGAAATTGTCCCAAACAACATAGATGAGATGTTATAGGACAAAGAGTTTTATACTATATTTATGGGCTAAAGACTTCTTGCATAAAGAAGTGAAGTTTAAGTGATATTGAAGTGAACGTTATGTATTTTCTACATTCTTTATGTTTATTAATCAAATTAGTGATGATGAAATGATGGAGGACGGTGGAACAATTCTTATTGTAAGTTTTGAAAGATCTTTAATATTATTTAAGAATCTACATTGTACTAACAATTGTAAAAGTGGATATTCATACCTAGTTGAAAGTTGGAGTAGTCTAACATATAGAGTTTTGTCTACGATTTCAGTTATGAGCTAAGTGGATCATTGTCAAAATTTTTAAATTGATTCTTTTGAAGTTTTCACCTAAAATACTGATTCGCAGATTTGGGGTATGTTACAACATTTTCCATTCTTCCAAAGTTCCATTTCCAAATACAACAACATCATCAATGAATAATAAATGTGTCATAAATACTGAAGAACAAATTTTAATACCCTTGATTTTACCCTCATTTTGAGCCACAAATATCAATCTACTGAGACCTTCAATAACCAAAAGAAATAAAAGGGGATAAAGGGGCCATCCTTGTTTGATTCCTCTGCTATCAGAGAAGAAACGTGAGGGGGTTCCATTGATAAGAACAACAAAATGAGAATTAGTCACACATTCCAAAATCTAATTTGTTACCAAGATATGCAACCCAATATCAATCAAAAGCAATATAAAGTATACCCAGTTGACCTTGTCATAAGCTTTCACAGGGTCCATTTTTATAATTAAAGCATCCAAATTCTTTGAATTTATAGAATGAAGGCATTCCTATGGCACACCAACTCATCCAAAAATTTTCTATTTTCCAAAAAACCAAATTGTTCCTTAGTCATCATATATGCCAACTTAGGTCTCTATCAGTTGGAGATAACTTTTGTAATGAGTTTATAGGAAAGATTGCATAGAGAAATAGGTCTATAATCATTAAAAGTATTGGTCTTGTTGATATTTGGTATAAGGGTTATAAAGGTGGAATTAAGAGCTCAAAAAATGTATCCTTGAACTATGGATTGTTCCACCATCTACAAAAGTTCATCCCCCAAAAGACAAAAAATGTAAGATAAAATTCAATTGGTCATCCATCTTGACCAAGACTTTTGTCCTTGGAAAACTGCTTCAAAGCACCTTCAATTTATTGTATGGAAATATGCGACCCAATGGAATTACCATAATCATGTGGAAAAAAGAAGGAAGTTTTCCAACCACCTTTAGTTGAGAAAATATGTCATTGTTTCCTAGATATTTGAATTGTTTACTAAAATTTCTTCTACCAGCAGATTCCAACCTATCTTGAGAATGAACCATGTCCCCCTCATCCTTCAAATCCCAAATGGAGTTTTAAATTCCTTCTATAGGTTTCAAATATATGGAAAAATATAGTATTGTTATCTCCAAGGTCCACCCATGTGGCCCTACTTTTTAGGAACCAAGTCATCTCCTCTTATTTGAGAATAAAGGACTTTGTTTTTCCAGATCCAGTAACAAATTCTTTTCTCCCTCATAAACAATTCTAGAAATATTAGAATTGAAAATCTCAGCCATCTTTTCCTCAACCTTAACAAGATCTTCACATAATTTCTTCTTTTATTCTTTCTCCCATTTAATCACCATTCTCTTAAGTCATTTCAGTTTATGTATCAAACTCTCCATGGGACATGCATCCTCGGGAACAAAAAACGAGTTACAATTGTTCCTAAGAGGGAGACAAAAGTCCTTGTCCTAGAGCTACTTGTTGTTAAACTTAAAAGGATATTTAATGGGATTTTTCAACCCATCAATTTGTAGCATAATTGGAACATGATCTGAAATGTGGAACTAATCATCCATGTGTTGTATCTCTGAAGAGTCAAGGCCATGTCTTCAGAAATAATAAAACTATCTATCCTTTTAGTGATCCCATATATACCGCTCCTACGATTTGACCAAGGAAGCTCTCGCTTAGTAGGGATAACATCAATCATTCTAGATCTGTTTAAGAGATTGATGAAAAAATCAGAAAGGGGGATCTAGTCTAGAAGACTATCCCCAAATTTCAGAAGAAGCTAGGGTAACATGTAAATCACCAACAAGTATAAGTTTTGAGGAACTTAACGCACCCAAATCTTCCAAAGAGTTCCAAAATAGCTCCCTATCTCTATAAGGCCCATAACAATTGAAAATAGACAATTGTTCATCATTTCCTATGAATTTTCCTTCCATCAGAATACCACCAATTGTTTTAAAGTGCTTAAAAGCAACAACCAAAAGGTTCTAGCAGGTCAACAAACCCCCAGATAATTCAACTGAGTCCATATCACAAATCTCCCATCCAGGAAGGATTTTGGAGAAAGCTTTCACTGCTTGATTCTCAGAACACATAGTCTCTTAAACTAGAATAATGTCAGGGCTAGTAGATTTGAAGAGTTTGAAGAGGGCCCTAGCTTTCTGAACCCCCCAACTCCATGAATATTAAAGGATAGAGTATACATTTAAGCATCAGTCTGGTTGGGATGCTGTGCTCTAAGTGTACAAGAAAGTTGAAAATCCAAATCCGAAGACAACTCTAAATAAACTTCAATAAAATGCTTAGAAAGAGTATTTATGGGATCAATATTATCATTCATAGACAAAGGAGGAGTTTTCTTGATTTTCCATTTTTTTCTAATAATAACATTTATAATAATTTTATTTCTAATTATAACATTTATAATACTTTTTAAAATATGTTGTTTAAAATTTTCCATGTTCATATTTTTAATATATGTTACTAACCATATTCCAAAGCTAAATATTATAGTGAATAATAAAATAAATATATGAGAACATACACATTGACTCTATTTTATTTATATTATACCTATAACTTTGTAGATTTCAAGGTTAATGATTATAGTGAAATAAGAAAATGAAAGTATTGGTAAATTGAATATTAGTCAAATAAATATGAAATATTGTTTTTAAAATCTTATCTCTTTTTCTTTTAAGCTTTTTATAATCAAATAAATATTGTTTTTAAAATCTTATCTCTTTTTCTTTTAAGCTTTTTATAATCAAATAAATATTGTTTTTAAAATCTTATCTCTTTTTCTTTTAAGCTTTTTATAATTAAATATTTTCAGTTATGTTTATACTTTATTGGAGGTTAATGTTTTTAAATGTAAATTAAATATTTGCAGAAAGTTTATTAATACATAGGTTCCAAAAGAAAAATAGACACTAATACTTCTTCCTAAGAGAAAGACTTCATACTCGTAGGTTTACTACACGTGTTTTTTTGTATTTTACAATTTTCTTAATTTATAAAAAATAAAGTTATATTATATTCTTCTTTAAAGGTAACATATAAATCATCTATTATAGAGTTTTTATTAGAAGAAAATTTGAACTCATCATCACCCAATCAAGATAGACCAAACTAAAGCCCACATCCAACAAATCCAAAACATTAAAATTAATGTCAAGGTTCACTCATTAAGAACCCTAATATGAAATTTTATAAACATCGTAGAGGTTCCATTCCTTTCGTTGGCCACATTATTGGAAACCATCATTAATTCCATTGTTAATGCTTGAGGTTGTTTATCTAATATTTTTAATTATAGGGCAATGATGTTTAAGTATTATAGGATGGGTTTAGATAGAAACTAGGTCATATATATTTCAATTTTTTTTTTTTAAATTGATGATCTTGTTTATTCACCACATAACAAGAACACACCCTTTAATGGCAAAGAAACTCATTTGCATGGATTGGTGCACCTTCCAATCTTGTATAGAACATTATATGAATAGGTGATTGATGGTGTTTGACAAGCCTCCCTACAATAATAATAAGGCTCCATTGTATTTACTCATGAAATTATGGCTAAACTTTATTCTAGGTCACCAACTACTTTTACATTGGTGAATTCCACAGGATAGGTTGTGGGTGTACACAAGATTGAGAAAATGCGAGGAATGACCCATTGAGAGGGTGTTTCCCTCCTAGGTTGAGGGACACACCCCTTTCCCAATATCCTCTAATTCATATAAATTTTTCCAATCCCAAACCTCCATTTCCACCTTGACCCATAGCTTACTACAACATAGCACATTCATTGCATTATCCCATTAAGAAGTATTATCAGGTGATGGTTGGAGAGGGATTGGGCCTTGAGGCCATTTAATAGATTCTATCCAACAGAGGCCACATGGGGACAATATGTGTTCTCATCCTATCTCATGTGATCCTAATTGATGATCGATTTATGGGAAGACTTGTTATGGGTCAATTGGGGCCACTACACATGACAAATGATGGAGGAGGTTAGGAACAAATCATCTACCTATAATTCATTGATTATACATATACATAGATGTAATTTCAAATGACTAATTTTATATAGTTTATTGTGTCATTATTTTCTATAGCTATTTATTTGTTATGCACAATTTCTATGATATGATAGTACACCTCCATCCCATGTAGATGCATCAGTGATAGTTTCTAGCACTTATACAATTGTTACATAAACATGCTCATTTGGTGTACCTCATGCGCAACTATTGTGGAAATTTTTCCAATAAAAAATTACTTATCTTGCTAGTCATTTACATATTCAATAAAAAATGGAATGGTTAGTGATAACGTAGTATGTTTAATGATAGTATACTAGATGGTTAATATAGTTAAAGGTACAAAAATAATGTTATGATAAATGAAAATATTGTCGATAAGTTGTCAATACATTCAAAATAATGAATTATCCCAATGAAAACTTAATATGGTTATAATAGTTAAGGATACAATTCTAATTTTATGGTAAGCACATTGCTATGCACTATACCATACTTGGATTTGAGTACATTCCCTACACTTAGAGAGAGTCAAATCATTGATCCTCAATCCACTGAAAACATCATTGTTTTGAGTAGTGACTATAGGCACCATCATTGAGTTGGGGTTTTGAGTATGTGAAATAAGATTGTACTTTTTATCTTTTGTCTAACATCTACTTGATAAAGGGATCTATGGAACAAGTATTGTTTACAAAGGTGGGGAGTTTCATGGTGTGGACCTACTCCTAACCACTAATTCAAAGTTTATGGATCTCCATATATTTCTTGGAGTGAGTAGTACATGATGTTTCTCAACTTGGATCAATATCAACATTAACATATGAAAGTACTAGTAAAGTAAATTAATTAAACAAATAAATTTAATATTAATTCAAATAGAATAATATAACTTCATAATGCAAATAAAAATGCTTTAAAAAGTTTCACAAGTATGTTCAACCCGGCCATCAAAAGAACACATACAGAGGGATCCCCACAATCCTCGCAGGGTTTCATAGAGAGAAACATTTGATTCAATGTGATTATTGTCTTAGGAACTAGTTTCTTCCTCACATATGTTAGAGATTAGGGAGCACATATTTTCCTTGTACCAATTGCAGGTGGTTATTGAGGCCTCTTAGATATGAATGACAAAATAATCTAGGAAGGATTCATATATTCTATCAAGAAGGTCGCCAAGAATGAGGACCAAAATAACATTCTCTTCATGATTATTATATCCTTCTTGGACTTGCACTTAATTATCTCAAGATTAAAATCTATATACCATACCTAACATTGATACTACATACCATTTTCTTTGAATATTTAGACAAAATCATCTCAGAAAGATTCATATGTTCTATCAAGAAGGTCAACAAGAACGAGGACCAAAATAACATTCTCTTCATGATTATTATATCCTTCTTGGACTTGCACTTAATTATCTCAAGATTAGAATCTATGTACCATACCTAACATTGATATTGCATATACCATTTTCTTTGAATATTTAGAGTTAAAGTATGTCAATGAAAAGTCCTAATAGGTCAAACACCTAAGAATCTTTTCACTCCGTACCTCATCATGTGTCAATCATATTAATATAATATATTTTCTTGCAACTAAAGTAAATTTCCCAACTTGTTTATGTTAAATCATATACAAGACTTTGATGTCTTATTATATTGTGAAAAAGAACTAAATCCTATTCATAGAAGCCAAAAATTCAAGCCAAAAATTCAAGAGTATGCATTTATATGTTGCTTAGAGCCGTCTCTAAGACTTGAGTTTGCATAGATCTTGTCAATGTTGTTATGTTTAGATAAAACATGCGATTATTGAGACACATAATTAATCTCCACCTAGGGCGGACATATCACTCCCTATGCAATTATTATGTGTTAAGTTAAATATGATTTTAATTTTTATATAATTTTCATGTTTGTACAATGCACCATTCCTTTATATTTTAGCACATCCATGTTTTCCTATGAATCCTTCACCTATGCCATTCATCCCACAATATACGGTGGGTACGATATTTGACCACCTTGTCCCAATGGTTGGCATTCCTTCTCTTCCTATGATTCTACCATTATAGGAATTTCGAGGCTTAAAATGGACATCCTAAATAAAATTTAATAAAAATAAGAGTTAGCATAATGAAATAAGCGTTATAAATTTTCTGAAGGAAAGGAAAAAATCTATTTGTTTTATCGTATTTCCAAACTATTGTCTTGTAGGTCACTCAAAGTTTCACTATGAGCACTCATTGAATGTATAATTAAATTCTACATCCAATGAGTACATATTAGGCATAGTTTTGATAGACCTTGATAGGGAAAAACTCAAAATACATTAAAAAAACATATTTTATCTAATAAATGTGTTTTCTTTTTTTAATGTATTTGTATTCTTTTCCTATTAAGGGTTTCTCAAAAGTATTCCAAGTGGGTACTCATTGGATGCAAAATTTAATTTTTCATCCAACTAGTGTTCAAACTCGAAATTTGAGTAAACTTACACAAATATAAGTTTAAAATATGATGTATAAAAACTGTTGTTCTTTTCCCTTTCCCTCCAAAACTATTTACCCTAATGGTTGACATCATCATCTTGAATCCTATTGGTTCTTATAAAATTGATTTTAGTAATACATTTTTTAGGCCCATTTTTTACCTCAAAATTCCTCTAATGAAATGATGGAGGTTCATCATTGCTCACCCCCATTGCACCACCACCCTTTTGCATTACATCCATACATTGTTGTTCCACATATCCACCCTATACTACTCCACCAAGCTAAAGTCCTGATTGTTCTGTCCACCATTGTAGCAGGATTGATGCACAATCATGGACTCCTTCAAAGACACTTTAGATGCCACATAATACTGAAAAAAACATGGAACCTATGACTTTAGGTGACAATTAGGGGTACTTCCCTAATGGATTTGAAGATGAAGTGAAAAGACAAAATATAGGTAATTGAATCAGATTTCATAATATATAACATTTATCTTTAAATTTTTTTGTGTAAATGATTATAAAATTAGTTTCCGTTAAATTGGGTTTTCAAATTTTTAGCATATCAGAACATATATGTTTGTGTGGGTGCAACACTTATTGAGGTAAATGATGTCAATTTTGGATAAAATCTTGTAGACATATAAACGACATATGGGCCTAGTGCAACACTATTTATTCAAAAAATTTCATGAATTTTTATTATTATTATTAATTATTGAAGTCAGAAAACCTTGAAATGAAAACGTTATGTGCGGGTGCAACACTTTATGGGCAAAATTTAATGAAATCCTTTATTTCTATATATAAGATTGTAGAGATCACTCTCCTCTAGTGCACCATATAGTTTTATTGGGAAATGGTGGAGGCAATCAAAAGTTATATAAAAATCAATCGATGTATCTATTTTCGAAAACTGACGTGTGTCATTTAGATAAATAATAATAAATAAATAAAACATAAATTTTAAGGAAAAATGACATATTCAGAATCGTTAGATCGTACTCTACAATATTCTATATTTTCATAAAAAAATATTGTGTTTGTCATAGCAAAACACGCCATTGAAACTGAGCATATTGATAGAGTTCTAAAATATAGGCAACAACCCTAGTTTATTTGTTCTAGCCAAAAGGTTCAGTAGTTTGAAGCTATTTCTGAACATCACGCCAAGCCTTGTTCCCGTCGAGTTTTTAAATTTAAAAAAAACGCATATGCATTATAACGCATATGCATTTTATCCTTGTTCATATCGCATATGCGTTATATCTTTAGTAGCTTCGTACGAGAGTAAAAAAGAGTTTACCGAGTTAGTGGATAGGATTTGGGAGAAACCCCATCTAAAAGAAAAAGATCATGGTAATTATTGGCCCCTCCAAAGCAGTTTGGTCTAAGTGTGGAAAAAGGACTACGCTTAGCCTAAACTTTGTGAATGGTTGTGGATAATGAGGTCATAGTATTGGAGGTTCAAGGGCTAGTCCAAAGGAGGTATTAGGATGATGAGGTTACCAAGTTAGGATGCCTTTCTTGTTGCCTCTGCATGAACAACCTTAATGGGAGGAATGGGGTAAACAACAACTGTAGGATCTGTATATGGATATGTCAATTTTAAAAAAAAAATTACATATACATTGGTCTTGGAACACCATACACTTTCTCCCTCTATAACCAACCTCCCCGCCTTTTTCTATCTAACACATCCACATACCCTCTCTCCATCCCTCTTTATCTAACCATCGTTATTTCTTTCCTTCACCCCCCCTCTACCTATATAACCATCCCTCAACCCTCTCTCTCTCTCCCCCTTCCCTCTCTCTCCCTTCTCCCTTCTTCCCTCCCTCCCTCTCCTTCTGCCTCCATGTGTTCCATCCTCTCACTCACTCCAAACCTCACTTTCTCCCCCTACCTCCTCTCTCCACCCCCCTTCTCTCTCCCCCCATAATTCCTTCTCTCTCTTCCTCTCTCCCCTTCTCTGTCTAAATCCCCCCTTTTTCCTTATCTGGCCACTCCCTCTTGAACAAACTTACACACCTCTTGGTATTCAAAAACCACATCCCCTCTCCATGTATAACCAACCTACCCCCTTTGTGTCTCTCACACACATCCACACACCCTCTCCCCTTCACTATCTCTCTGCCTCTATAACCATCCCTCAACCCTCTCTCTCTCCCCTTTTCCTCCCTCCCTCTCTCGCTACCCCTCTCTGCCTAAATACCCCCTCCTTCATAATCTCACCACTCCCCCCTCAAACAAACTTACAGACCTCTTGGTCTTGGAACACCACACCCTCTATCCCTCTATAACCAATCTTCCTCCTTTCTCTCTCTCACACACATCGACAAATCCACACACCCTCTAAAACAATTCCTTTATTACCCCTCCCTCCCGCCAAAACCATTTATCTCTTCCCCCGTACCTCCCTCCCTCTCCTTCTACCTCCATGTGTTCCATCCTATCACTCAATCCATCCCTCACTTTCTCCCCCTACCTCCTCTCTCCACCTTCAATCCTTCATCCTTCCTTCATCTCTCAAACTTTCTCTCTATCTCTCTCTCTCTCTCTCTCTCTCTCTCTCTCTCTCACACACACACACACACACACAATCCCTCATCTCTATCCCTCAGTGTAACCATCCTTGATCATCCTTCATTTCCCTAAATCCCTACCCTCTCATTGTTATTATCCCACTCTCTCACCCTCTAACCATCCCTCCATCCATCATTGTCTCTCTCTCTCTCTCTCTCTCTCGCTCTCTCTCTCTCTCTCTCTCTCTGACTCTCCCCCTCTCACTCTTTAAACACCCCCCATTTGTCTCTCTCACTTACTCTCTCTATACCACCACTCCATCCATCCCTCTCCTCCCTCTCACTCTTTAATGACCCCCCCCCCCCAATTTGTCTCTCTCACTTACTCTCTCTATACCACCACTCCATCCATCCCTCTCCTCCCTCTCACTCATTAATGACCCCCCCCCCCTCCCCCCCCATTTGTCTCTCTCACTTACTCTCTCTATACCACCACTCCATCCATCCCTCTCCTCCCTCTCACTCTTTAATGACCCCCCCCCCCCATTTGTCCCTCCATCCATTATGCTATATCTTTCCTCCATCCATTATCCTATATCTTTCTTGCACCCAATCATCCCTCCCTCTTATATATCTCCCTCTTCCATTCCCCCTATATATCTTCCCCCCCATCCCTCCCACTTATATTTACTCCCCTCCCACCAATCCCTTCCCTTTATATTTCTCCTCCCTTCAATCCCCCCTCATATCTCTCTCCTACCCATACCTCCCTTCCCCTTATATTTCTCCTCCCTTCATCCCCCCCATATCTCTCATCTACCCATACCTCCCTTCCCCTTATATTTCTCCTCCCTTCATTCCCCTCATATCTCTCGCATACCCATCCATCCCTCCTATGATTCCCTCTACACCTTCCTCTCCCTCCTTTGACTCCCCCCCACCTCTTTTAGCTTAATCAATGTAATGTTGGGCCATGAGACACCCCATAGACCGTCTAGATGGAATCTTGGGAGTCTAAATGGTATTATAAGGGGATTATAGGGTTTTGGATGGGAGGTATGGGTCTCTGGACATTGACCATAGTCATGGAAGAAAAGACAATGAGTCTATAAATCAACACACATGCCTTATAGATGGAATATTTGGCCTTTAGTGGGACATGGGTGTCATTATGAGGTTTTATGCACTAAGGATGGGTCTCAGGGTCTTAACCATGGTAATGGGACAAAAGTGTAATAGAACCAAGTCTTAAACCACTACACATTCCCTGGGGGTATTTATCCTTAATATGGGACATATGTGCCATTAGACTATTTTATGCATTGAAGATTGTTCTTGAGGCGTTGACCATGGTCATATAGGAACCATTATGAATATTTCCAAACAAGAGATAGTTCTGAAGACACTACCATGGTCTAAGGATAAATGCACTCTTCTAGAGATTAAATGATGTTTTTATTGTTCATGGACAAATCACAAGGTCCCAGACTACGACAAGCCCTATAAATGGAGTCTAAATGGGATAAGGGTGTCATTGTAAGGTTTGGGACTTTGAGCATGGTCATGGAAGAAAAGGTAGGGTCTTAGGACCTAAATGAAGATTTTATGGCTCATGATCTATAAATGAATCCTTTAATCACCACACATGCCTTCTAGATGGGATATTTGGCCTCGAGGTTGGGTATGGGTTCCATTATGAGGTTATGTGCACTGAGGGTAGGTCTCGAGGTCTTAACCATGGGTATGGGTTCCATTATAAGGTTTTGAGGTTTCAATCTTTGATATGCACTAAATCGCATGTGCGATTTACTGATCACATTATACAAAATGACCGTTAGGTAAAAAGCATAGAATGCATATTGCATATGCGATATAATGCATATGTGTTAAAACGAACATGTGTTATATCGCATATGCGATATTTGTTTTGTAAAAAATCTTGGGTTGCGGGTTGTGGGCCATTTTTACTATAGAAAAAGACAGAATTCTTTTGAACCTACGCACAACGTACTGTTCAAGCTACCATTTAATCATTTATTACACAAATCCATAGGTTTTGTACAAGTTTGGGTGGATTTCAATGGGGAATGTATGTAATAGAGGTCAGAAGTCAGCGAGGAAGGTGCTTACACCCGAAGAAGCTGAAAATAAAAAAGAAAAGAAGAGGGAAGATTCAGGAAATCATCGACATTCATTGGATCAGCAAATACTTACCATTCTCGCTCAATAGATACCTGACGTATAGGCTGAGGAAGATATTGCAACGTTAATGGAAGTTGGTTATAGCCGAGATGATAATCTTGGTCCATTATTAAGCGGACAATCTTGTGAAGATTTCAATCATTATGTTCTTGACCAAGGATAATTTTAGAGGCGAAATTTAGCCCATGGGCTATTTTCCATGTTTTTTTCCAAAAAACGATTTGCCAATTTTCATTTTTTGAAGCCCCAATTCGCCCAATTTTGATGGGGTAAAATTTTTTCACTCTAAAAATCGCCAAATTATTATATAAACTATATAAAATCCTTAGAAATTGAAATAATTTTAGAAAAATATCACCAAATATTTTATAGTTGACATTTTAATAATTGTTAAGATTCGCCAAGGTTTATACACTTTTAAATAAGTACGGGTCCTTAAAATTATCTCTACTCTTGACGATGGAAATATGACTCTGGAACAACCATGCCAGGTGGTTCAATCTCCTAATTGAAGTTGCCATCCTGTAGTGGATGTAAACGTTAGTCCAACATTTCAAACGACAAGAAATCTCGCATCAAAATGAAAGAGAACTCCTAAGTGCATACAAGTGGACGAGAGCGAATTGACTTCCATGGAAGGTAAGGTGGCTAAACGCACTATCCTTCGTCATTGTTCTCAAATAATGAAACAATATTTTGATAAAAAATCTAAATCCGGTAAATGCCAATTGTTTTTAGCTTTGATTAAATCTAGAAATATGGCAACTGTTAGAAGAAAGTTAGGCATAAGAACATTGAAGAATATTGAATCAAGTAATCAAATTGTTAAATCTATTGCTGTTACATTCACATTGATTGGGAAAAAAGCTCGTTCATAGGACTGTAATGTGGCTCGCTGCGTATTGGCTGAATCAATTGTATGTAGATCCACAAGATAACGTCGTTTACTTAAATGCATATCACAAATTGTGCCTTTACATCCAAAGACATTTTAAAAAATATTCAGTAAGAAGAGACAGCCTTGATGTAGTGGGACAAATGGAAACAATATGGGCATTTAGCGGTAGGTTTCCCCGCAAAGACATGAAGTTAGTTGAAGCAGTGAAGGGACTAGTGTACACTTTTTGGCATGATAACGCTAGGCCTTCTTCTAACACAAAGGATGTGTTAAAACATTGTAGGGGTTCTATGAACAGTGAACCTCATGTTAAACATTATCTTGACATGACACAAACTCAATTGTTCGAGATGTTTAAAGTTGCCCACGTAGAGCTAAGGCTCGAGCAAAGATCTTTTGCAAACTTCAAGCCTTGGTATGTTAGAATCAATACCATCTGGAACACTTGTTGTTGTAGATACCACATAGAGTTTGATCTATATTATCATACATTTTCACATATACGTCGTTTTTTGCATCCTAACCATGTGCAGGAATGCTCAAGTACAATACCGCCAATGTCATCTAGAGATTTGATCCATAGCATAATGTGTTAGAGGCAATATGGGAAGACACATTACTTAAAACAATGTGTAGAGGGTTCTTGCAACAATTTTGGTGGGCTATCATTATGGTCTGATTGCATCCATGGGAGTGAAGATCAACCATTCAGGAATGCAATTGTCAAGAAGTAGAACTATCAATACGAGACATATCAGCTACATGATGGGAAAGAAAGAAGGAAGATTAAATTGGTGACTTCAAAGGTGACAATCTACACGAATAATATTCATTTAACTGAGTGTACATTGTTTATGTTGTTTTATAACATTGTTAAATATTGACATATTAATATTCATGTAAATCTTTTTATGTTGTTTTATAACACTGTTTATTTTTTTCCGCCAGGTGCAAGTATGTGATTTTATTTCAAAGTTCCATGGAAATATCCAACAGTACATTAAGCATGTCAATATGGCACGGTGGAAAGATGAGCAATTCAGAATATGTAGGGACACCTTCCCTCTTGGAACAATACTATCACTGGTTGACTTTGTGGAAAATTACACCCTACAACCACAAAATGAAATACAAAGTCAATACTATCACTCAGAGCAGGTGAGCATAATGGTCCATATCACTTATCGACATGGGCCAGATAGCAATGAAGAGAAACTTGTGATATTGAAAGAAAGTCAGTTTCACATAAGTGATGACCGGACCCATGACATTCATTATGTGCAACATTGCTTTAAATTGTTTTATGATCATGTGATAGCTATGGATATACCATTTTATCTTCATTTGATTTGGTCAGATGGTTGTGTTGGACAGTTCAAGAATGCACGTGTATTTCAATGGTTGTGTTTGTTGCAAATAAAATACAAGGTGCCACATATATGGAACTACTTTGAAACAGGTCATGGAAACGGAGAACACGATGGTGCTGGTGCATGCATAAAAACTACCCGTCGATGGGAAGAGATGAATTTTACAAGTGCTCGCCTTCGAGATGTTGCATCTATAGTGGAATGGTGTGCATCTTTGATGGGAGAACAAGCAACAAGGAAACACCTAGTGCAGAGAATATTCTAGGAGGTGGACAGATGTGGAAGGGTGGGTATGTATATCAGGATTATAGACCAGAAGCTATTGTATACCACTTCACCAACCTGGTAGTTGGTATAAACATCAAGCTGCGCACACTTTCAAACAAAAATAGGTCACATGTATGATACTTTCTACCTCATTTAGAGCATGAGAGATTAATGGAAACCATTATCAACAGAGATGATCCAGATGGCTTACTCGAGTGAGTGCATTGTCATGTGTTACTAGATTGTCCACTATGGCTAGATTGTCAGGTGCATTATTTAATCTTTAAAGTGCGTGCTGAAGCACAATTTCAATTATTTAGCCTTTAGTTTATTCCTAATGTACTAACTTGTGATTGACAGATACCATTCACAGACATAATACTATTCAGAGGATACTGGACACTATAAACACGATCCTACAACCTCAGGTGAGTTATCTATAAATAATGTTTGCACATTTTCATTGGGTTCTCTTTATTTTCTTATGAGAGTACTAATGTTTATCCTTTCGTGTGCCTAGGATACAAACACGATCTATGTCACATTGGAGGTGCCAAGAATAACCTGGTGTCTTTAGAAACCAACAAATAGAAATCGGAAAATAACATGCTCTCGAGTTGTTGCAATTTTTTTTTTTATGTTTTTTATATTAATGCACATTTAGTTACATTGTTGGGTCAACTCTTGCAACTCTTCTATTGGTGGATCACTTTTTCAAAACCCTCTCCCATGCCGGTGTTGGTAGTGTTCCAATATCGGCATTTCCCGTACACACTTGCAAGAGCCAATGGCATGCAATCTTGCTGCTCCGTTTGGTTTTTCGCTCCCGGATCGAGAGTCACCGAGTGTCCCTAAACGACATTTTCATGCAACTTTCAACTAGACATAACGTGGAAACCAGCGATTGGTTCGACAAACCATTGAGTCCGTTGGTCTCCTGGCATACGATTACCTCTAGGGGTCCCTCTCCACCATGTTTTCATGGCACAGTGACTTCATTGTGCATTGATTTCATAAACTAGGGTTTTGCTCAGTTTCCTTCAATGCGACTCTTGTGTTGGTGGGTCAACTATGCAAAAACCTCGACTGTGTCGGTGTTGGCAGTGTTCCCATATCGGCATTTCCCATACACACTTGCAAGAGAAAACGACATCCAATCTTGCTTCTTCGTTTGGTTTTTCGCTCCCGGACCGAGAGTCACCTAGTGTCCCTAAACGACATTTTCATGCGACTTTCAACTCGACATAACTCGACAACCAGCTGTCAGATCGAAGAACCATTGAGTCTGTTGGTCTCCTGGCATGTGATTACTTCTAGGGGGGCCTCTTGACCGTGTTTTCATGGCCCAATGTCTTCATTTTTCACTGATTTCGTAAACTAGGGTTTTGCTCAGTTTCCTTCAATGCAACTCTCGCATTGGTGGGTCAACTCTGTAAAACCCTCGACCATGCCAGTGTTGGTAGTGTTCCCATATCGACATTTCCCATACACACTTGTAGGAGCCAACAACATGCAATCTTGCTGCTCCATTTTCTTTTTCGCTCCCGTAACGAGAGTAACTAAGTGTCCCTGAACGACATTTTCATGCGATTTTCAACTCAACATAACTCGAAAACCGGAGGTCGAATTGACGAAACGTCGACTTCGTTGGTATCTTGGCATGCGATTAATTGTAGGGGGGCCTCTCCACCATGTTTTCATGTCCCAATGACTTCATTGTGCATTGATTTCATAAACTAGGGTTTTGCTCAGTTTCCTTCAATGCAACTCTCGCATTGGTGGGTCAACTCTGCAAAACCCTCGACCATGATAGTGTTGGTCATGTTCCCATATCAGCATTTCCCATACACACTTGCAGGAACCAACGACATGAAATCTTGCTGCTCCGTTTGCTTTTTCGCTCCTAGACCGAGAGTCACCAAGTGTCCCTGAACGACATTTTCATGCGACTTTCAACTTGACATAACTCGGCAATCGGAGGTCAGATCGATGAAGCATCGAATCCGTTGGTATCCTGGCATGCGATTACCTCGAGGGGGCCCTCTCCACCATGTTTTCATGGCCCAGTGGCTTCATTGTGCATTGATTTCATAAACTAGGGTTTTGCTCAGTTTCCTTCAATGCAACTCTAGCATTGGTGGGTCAACTTTTCAAAACCCTCGACCATGGCAGTGTTGGTTGTGTTCCCATATTGACATTTCCCATACAC
Organism: Larix kaempferi; assembly: GCA_027924585.1. Lineage (NCBI taxonomy): Eukaryota > Viridiplantae > Streptophyta > Pinopsida > Pinales > Pinaceae > Larix > Larix kaempferi. The sequence continues at coordinate 1,298,698 of BSBM01000303.1, forward strand.
ACTTGCAGGAGCCAATGGCATGCAATCTTGGTGCTTCATTTTCTTTTTCGCTCCTGGACCGAGAGTCACCTAGTGTCCCTGAATGACATTTTGATGTGACTTTCAACTCGACATAACTCGACAACCGGAGGTCGGATCGACGAACCGTCGAATCCATTGGTCTCCTGGCATGCGATTATATCTTGGGGGGCCTCTCCACCGTGCTTTCATGGCCCAGCGACTTCATTGTGCATTGATTCCGTAAACTAGGGTTTTGCTTAGTTTCCTTCAATGCAACTCTTGCATTGATGGGTTAACTCTGAAAAACCATCGACCGTGCCATTTTTGGTCGTGTTCCCATATCGGCATTTCCCATACACACTTGTAGGAGCCAACGATGTGCAATATTGCTGCTCCGTTTTCTTTTTCTCTCCCAGATCGAGAGTCACAAAGTGTCCCCGAACGACATTTTCATGCGACTTTCAACTCAACATAACTTGTCAACTGGAGGTCGGATCGACGAACCGTCTACTCCGTTGGTCTCCTCGCATGCAATTACCTCTACGGGGGCCTCTCCACCATGTTTTGATGTCCCTGTGATTTCATTGTGCATTGATTTCGTAAACTAGGGTTTTTCTCAGTGACTTTTATAGTTTTACTCTTTTGGTGGTATTTTTTGGAATAAGATCTAGGGTTTTACCCTAGGGAAATTTTGAAAATGAGAGTAGTGGTTTTACTCTTGTCTTTGATGGTTAATTCTATTTCATAATTTTTTCTTTCCCTCTTTCATAGAAACACTTATTATCTTCCCTTTAAGGCAAGATCCTTAGATCTGTGAATGGTTATTTATTGGCTAATTCATTGGGAATTAATCTCTTGTTTTAATGAAGCATATTCACTTTACACACTCTTGGTTAATTCTAGAAATTACATGTGCAAGGTACATAATCTCTAAATTTTCATTGTGCACATTCATGGGATGTTAATTCATGGACTTGAACGCTAATTGTGGATTACTAAATCAATTTTCTATCTCTTTGTCTACAATGTTCTTTTTTCAAAGTCCAATTTTAAGTGATTGTCTACAATATTTCAAATGAGCACTGGTTATATTTGAGCATCTTGAGTTTCATTTGAGAATATTTCAAATTATTTGAATTAGAAGGATCCAATACTTCATAAATCTAAGACATTTGAGTGACATCTTGCTTCATAAATTTCTCAAGAAATTTCTCACCTTTGGTTCAAAACATTGTGTTTTAATCACTCATTAGGCAGCTCAATTTTGCAATTGACTTAATTTTGGGATACATCTAAACTTTGCAGCTAATAAACTCACTCGGAAATCACTTTATGAATATTTAGACAGTTTCCTGCATACTCCTTCTAATTTCCAAGATCGAGGACTCTTATACATGAATGGATTCATTGGATTTATGTTCATGTTGATGGATGGAGCAATGGCATATTAAATCTTTTTAGAGCCTTTAAGTATTCCATTTCATTTCATATCAAAGTATTTGATTACTTTGAATTTCAATAACTTGCATATTCAAACATTTTCTATGGGGAATTAATTCACTCACACATTTAATCAAGTTAAAATCAATCTTCTCCAAACTTGTTTCATTAGGAACTATCTAATCAACCCTAGGGAATACCCCCTTGTCCTTTGAGAGCTAATAAAAAGTGAGGGAAGTCAGCACTAAGGTGATAGTGGTGTTCTCTTTCAAAGTTGCTTCTTGGCAACTTTTGTGGGTTGGGACTTTCCCATCTAAGTGCTAAATTAAGCTATAACATTTTGGTGACATTGCCAATGACAAGTCCATTTATCTCAAGATTAGAATGATATCCTAATTTATTGATGAGCATATACCTAATTCACATTCATAAATGTTCATTTGGAGACTCCATGAAGGGATGAAGCCATTGTCTTTCAAAGATATTTAAAGACTTGTTGTTTGTAGGGTGAAACAAGCAACATTGTGAAGGCTTTTTGAAGATTCATTTTGGTGGCTCCACACACATTTATTTAGCATGAAATATGATTATATACATTTTCATATTTGACAACCTTCATTTGAAGGGTAAACGTGAAGATATATGGCATTGCCTCAATGGCTGGCCTATGGAATCCATCAACTTGATTTCTTAAAATCGTAGGGTTTCACAACAAGTGCCAGAGGCATTTTTGGAGGATATTCTAATATGTAATGAGTTCATTGATTAAGCCACAACACACCTTATAGGTTTCATGTTATTCACTTCATATTTTGGTGTTACTCGTGAAGATGTTTGTTGAATTTGTTTGAACTATTTTGCAGGGGAATGCAAGGGATTGGTTTTGATGTCTTGGTAGTGGCGAGATATCACCTTTTGCATATTTGGTTGAGGTATTTTGAAAGTATTGGATCCCTAATGATCATGAAAAGTGGATGCCCTATGTTGAGTATATCAAAGGTATGTTTAAAGAAGAAATCTTTGAAGCACTCCAAGATTTTCTTGAAGATCGAGTCCTTGAAGAAAAAATCCCAGAAGAAATTCATCAGGTTTCCTTTGAAGAAATCCGTATGGATGAGAGCACTCATCCTACTATTAAATTTCCTCATGATGATGAGGGTTTAGTAAGCTTTAGTTCATCTTAAAAATCTGAATTAGATGTCTTTTTGTGATTCTGAGAAAGAAAATTTTGTATAAAAAACCTTGTTTGATGATGAGATGGAAAGTGCATGCACTACTCTGTTTCAAAAAATTTTAAATGCTATATTTTAGATTGCCGATCATAGTTAGGACATGTATTCCATTGAATATTTTGATCCCATCAATGACTTGTATAGTAAAACATCTAGTGTGGAATTTGCAGATTTGGAGTCTTTAGAACAACCAAAAATGAGAGAGAATTTGTAGCCATATGCATCAATTTATAATTCTGATTTTGGTCATCATGTTGAGCATATCTTTACAGACTTGTTTCAACCATCTCCTTTAATTTTCAAGGCTTGCTTGGGACAGGTTTTTTCAATTTTTTAAACATTTAACGCAACAGCAACATCAAACAAACACAAGGCCATATGCCATATGCCTAATTTTTTGTTAGATGCCTAATTTGTGAACTCGTCATTTCACAAGGCCATAAACCTAAAAACATAGTTAAGCATATCTGTAATGCATATAATGCACATCATGTCGGCTTGGGTCTATTAGTTGTAATTGTACCCTTTTGTCTCCTATATATAGGAAGGAGACCTTTTCTTTTGAATCATCTCAACTTTTCTTGTCTTATGTACTTAGTACGTTGTATAAGGAGGTTTCCCCCTCGAAGAGGCTTGCTATTCATCTCTTTTCTTTGATATTAAGGAGTGGATTACTCTTTCTGGTCTATTTATGCTATTTCCATGCTATTTTGGGAATTTGTTGCTTATTGAGGTACATGATGACCTTTCTAGAGGGAATTTTGTTGGAGAAACAACAACACACAAAATATTAAAAGCATGATGGTACTAGCCCATGATATTTAGAGATGCTCACTCATATGCCCAAAGGTGTCAAATTTGTCAGAAGTTTACTAGGAGGGAAAAGAAGGTTGTTGTTCCTTTAACCTATGACTATAGAAGAACCTTTTGAAAAATGGGTCTTATATGTAATGCCCCTCAACCTCGCTATGACTATCGATATTGATGACACTTATTTGTAAGTGACCCAGTTAAAGAAACCAAGATAAATGACTGGTTATATGTTCATTTAGAATAAATTGTTGACTGATTAGCGATATATGTGGAAAATGAATATGTTTCTAATGAATGACTGATTTAATGACGATTATGGATACTTGTGATTTTAATATGAAATATTGTTGATTGAATAGCACATGTGAAATCTTATGATGAATGTCGTATCTATGCTGAAATATGGAAATGGAATTATGCGGGTGATTATGATGTGAAATCAACAAACAATTATCTATGTTTTTCTTAACGATTAACAAATGAATGAAATCAATTATGGTATGACGATTTTTTTTTAACAATACTATTGATGTGTGTTCTGAGTATGTGTACAGTGACAGTTAAGATGGTTTACTGACTGACTCATGATAGAACAAAATGGGAGATGTAGAGGATAGGAAAAAAATACACGGGGCTATGACGACGGTGTCGACTCCCGATAGAATCCACTCACAAGTTGAAATCCCATCCATATTTACACGGGTGGGCATGAAGTTGTTTGGGTGAGACCATAACGGTTTGGTCACATACAAGGTTGACGGGGGCACAGTAAGAACATAATTACTCCTCAGTGCAATTTGTCCCACATAGAGTGTAGTTAGATGATTTATGTCAATGGTTCCTAAAATCACTACACAGAATCCCAACACAACAGTAAAATGAGAAATTATTGTCAGATGGACCCAACGATGTGGTACTTAGACAATTAAGGAAAGAAAGTGTTGTCAAAAGGACCCGACGATGTGGTACCTAGATGAATAAATGAAATTGATAAATGAACACCTATGTATTTGGAATATAGTATTGCATTAGATTATTTGTGCATTAAATTATTATTTGTAATTAAATAATTGAGAATAATTAAATATGGAGCAAATGATAGACTAGGATTCATTAACTAGTCAACTACATTTTCACCCACTAAAATAGAGATTGGAATCCTAGCATCAAGGGAGATCTAGGAATAAAATGTGGGAAGTATGTGCACTCTCATGAGAGAGTGACAAATGGTTGGGTGAATATTTGTATTAATTTTTTTTTGCAGAAAAGAGTATTTTTGCATGAGGCAACATGTGTCACAAAGGATTTTGTTATTTAAGAAAGAGGTAAGGAAGGGAAAGGGGATGGATCCCTAATGTTTGATGACTGTCGAATTGGCAAATGAGTTTTGATTGTGCTTTCTTTTTTCCTTGGAATTCTGATTGTGCTTTCTATTGTGAGTTTGGATAACGATTTTGGTGAGGGGGAGCTCACTCCTAAATCCTTTTTGGTGTGTGTATTTACGACCCTGAAGGATCAAGGGTGGCTATGCGACTGAAAAGGATTTTGGAGAAATATTTCACCGCTTGATTCTTAGAACACATAGTCTGTTAAACTAGAATAATGCCAGGGCTAGTAGATTTGAAGAGTTTGAAGAGGGTCCTAGCTTTCTGAACCCCCCCAACGCCATGAATATTAAAGGATAGAGTATGCATTTAAGCATCAGTCTAGCTGGGCTTCCATGCTCTAAGGGTATAAGAAAGTTGAAGATCCAAATCAGAAGACAACTTTGAATAAACTTCGATAAAATGCTTAGAAAAAGTATTTATGGGATCAATATTATCATTTATAGACAAAGGAGGGGTTTTCTGCTTGATTTTCCATTTTTTTCTTTTTATTCCCAATAATAACATCTATAATATTTTTAGAACATGTTGTTTAAAATTTTCCATGTTCATATTTTTAATATATTTTACTAACCATATTCCAAAGCTCAATATTATAGTTAATAATAAAATAATTATATGACAACATACACATTGACTCTATTTGATTTATATTATACCTATAACTTTGTAAATTTCAAGGTTAATGATTATAGTAAAATAAGAAAATGAAAGTATTCGTAAATGGAATATTAGTCAAATAAATATGAAATATTGTTTTTAAAATGTTATCTCTTTTTCTTTTAAGTTTTTTATAATCAAATATTTTCAGTTATGCTTATACTTTATTGGAGGTTAATGTTTTTAAATGTAAATTAAATATTTGTAAAAACTTTATGAATCCATAGGTTCCAAAAGAAAAATAGACAAGTGATACTTCTTGTTAAGAGAAAGTCTTCATACTCGTAGGTTTACTACAAGTGTGTTTTTGTATTTTACAAATTTCTTAATTTATAAAAAAAAAAATTTATATTATATTCTTCTTTAAAAATAAAGTTATATTATATTCTTCTTTAAAAATAACATATAAATCAGATCTATTATAGAGGTTTTATTGGAACAAAATTTGAACTCATCATCACCCAGATAGACCAAATTAAAGCCCACATCCAACAAATCCAAACATTAAAATTAATGTCAAGGTTCACTCATTAAGAACCCTAATATGAAATTTTAGAAACACCGTAGAGGTTCCATGCCTTTCGTTGGCTACATTATTGGAAACTATCATTAATTCCATTGTTAATGCTTGAGGCTGTTTATCTAATATTTCTAATTATAGGGCAATGGTGTTTAAGTATTATAGGATGGATTTAGATAGAAACTAGGTCACATATCTTTTAAATTTAAAAGATATGGGATGGATTCACTAGTGCTTCACTAGTGAGGCAATATCATATCATGTCCATTCATATTGGGAGTTTGAATACTCTTAAAAACCTCAAAAATATATTGACCCATATTAAAGGGTCAAAGGGGGTTTTTAATTTGACATAGTAATATAAATATTGGGGGTTATTTTATTTGGGTGGGATGAGGAATAACTTTCAAATCATGGGATGGATTCATACCTCCAAATCATGGGCTCAATTCATACCCACCTAAAACTTAAGGACCCTCGATTTTTATTTGATATTGCTTATGATCTTAAGTTTTGCATAAATCTGATAATAGTGTACCAATGATAATATTGATGGAAGTCTCTTCGAATTACTACCCTTGATCCATACTCATTTAATGGATTATTTAGGCTTGGTTCGAATTGATTTTATTTTGTTTTTCATCTTTAAGTTTAAGTTAAGAGATGTAGCTAATTGGGAGTTCCGGAGTTGAACAATTGTATTTTATTTTTTGTAGGCATTCGATTAAAAGGTCTAACTCTTCATTTTTTAGGTTGAGGTTTAGGTGGGTATTGAGATTCAATCAAACCTTGCTCCATAAAAACCAAGGAAAGTGAGATCAATATTTCTTGGCTTATTGGAACCGAGAAAAGTTAGATCAATCTTTCTTGACCAATTATTTCTTTCAACTTTTTGTATTCTTCTTTAATATTTTCACATTACCAGTTAGGAATAGTTGTTAGATCGAGTTATATTTGGCACATTCATAATTGTAATTTCAATTATTATATGCAAGGAATTCGTCTTAACATTGTATTGGAACTGACATGAACATAGGTGAAAATCTATATCCTTATTTACATACCCTATGTATACAATCGTTACCATGAAATGGTATCATATAAGTTTCATCATTTGTGTATCTTTATAACTATTGCATGTTTGAAACCCAATGGAGATTTTTCCCTCTCCTGTAAAAAAAACAAAAAACTAGATATAACCCAAGAAAAAGTAACTAAATGTTGTTAATTCCCTTGATTGTAAGAATAAATGTAGAGGAAGTGGAGGAAATTCATTGCATCTTGTGAATGACCGAAATCCAAGTTATGCACATGATCATATGGTTTTATTGGATTTAGTAAGAGGAATTTCGCTATGTTCATTTGGATTCAAACATCAATGATTTTTGTTTTGATAGGAAGGTAGGGGAGTCCATTGCATCTTGTGAATGACCCAAATCCAAGCTATGCATGTGATCATATGGTTTTATTGGATTTAGTAAGAGGAATTTCGCTATGCTCATTTGGATTCAAACATCAATGATGTTTTATAGAAAACATGAGCTATTTATGTTTATACTTATATTTATATGATATAAAATTGGTAGATTGGCAGATTGTGGTGTGAAAAAACTGTAATTCTCATATTTTCTAAGCATTGCACTAACTATTGGACTATCAGCCTTTTACATTCTTTGTTATGTTGATCTCTTGACCGGGTTTCCTTTTACGCATTTTCCTTCCCAATACTAATCCGTTGGGTCTTCCACTATCCAATGCTACAAATTGATCAATCACCCTTGCAATCCCGGTGGGATCATTATTAGCATTATACCTATTATTTTATTTAACATCATGTTTGTTTATACTAAGATGTGTTGGGGCTCTTGTTTGTTACAACTTGATAATATGATATAAAGGGGGTTTTTTAAAATGGGTTAATAAAAATGGATACATACAATATATGGTGAAACTAGGGGTTTTCTTAATTGGAAAGGCATATTGGGAGGGGGGTTCAACAATAAAATTTTAGGAGGAATTTTCCAGTGAAATTAGAGATATTCTTTAATATCATAATTTTCTTATTGATGTTTGATTTAGATTTGTTAGTTCATATAGATCTATGTGGATTTTAATGCATACATAAATATCTTCTCGATTTGCTTAATATAAATGTTTCATCTAAACATTGGCTCCCTAGATTTGATATCCAAGGAGTAAGTAATTTAAAGAATTATAGATCTTTCATTTAAGGAGTAATGATTGTAAGAATGCATGCCGATGTCAAATCTATGGTAGATTTAATACACAATATGCATTTTTTTTATTTTGATTAAAATTTTAATTTTGGCTATTTCCTAGTGACATTTTTAAATGTGGTTAATATTTGTCTATAAGATAATATCAACCACTTTTAAATGTGTGGTCATTGTTGATATAAGTCTATCGACGAATATCAATCACATTTAAAAATGTGATTGTTGCTAGTGTTATTATGGGACCCAATGATTATTATAGATCCATTGATTGAATACAAAATTGCTCCTTATTATATTGTATTATTATATTGTAGATTTAATTATCAGAATTGTTGAATCCTAGTTTAAAGATCTGTACGGTTCGTCTAACAAATTCAGACGGCTCAAAAAAAATTGCAGTTTGCATGTATTAGCAAACAAAAAAAAATCCCAGATCCGTCTATGGGTTGCTAACATGAGGAACTATCGTTTATTAAACAATGGATTCCAAACTGATATCCACAGGGTTAGATCTCATCAGAAATTAGGTATTGAGAGCAACCTTTAGCAATATATATAAATTCCAAAAATGAATGTTTTTAGCAGAGCGGCAGGAAGTGAATAATCAATGAGAATTGTTAATCATAGAGGGCAAGTTCATAATGTATGGGATGAAATAGGTAACCCACACCATAAGAATGCTATGCTCAATATGCATATAGGATATATCTACATAAAATTCTCTTAATAACGATGGCAAATAATTGTACAGGTAATACAAACTTTTCTATAGTTTCCATTGATTGAGGGAAGGATTGATTGATCAATGGAAGGAAGGATGGATTTCTCTTAGGTAGGATAATCTTTATGAACAGTGTAAGCTCTACAATAATTTGAAAGAATAACTTGTTATGAATGAATACGTTAACCTGTATATACATGCTATATAATACAATCGACCCGTATGGAGCAGGGTTGACATTCGTGTCATTGTCAGTCTTTAAAAAGTGTTAAAATCTGATTGATTACCACGCCCACATTATGTTGGGGAAATCCTTGATTGACTGTGTTATCCTTTCGATATATTTATCTTGTGGTAACCCCGTGAGCTCCAGGAAGTATTGGCAGTGCGTCAATGCTACTGCAATTCATGGTTACCACTGCGATGATTGACCCAAGAGTGATGCTATCTCTTGTCAACCGATCCACCAAATATTTCCATGCTCAACAACTCTTCCTCGAGGCTGTTGAGAGCGTAACTTCCATCTTTCCCCTATCAATCTGTCACCAACCTAATAGTCGCAGCTCCACTTACAAGAATTGATGAGTCAAAACCTGCATGGTCGTAGTCCACGTGACTGTCTGTCGGGCCAGTGCGCAGTAACGCTTAGTTTCGGTTACCTATTAAATACATCGGGCAGTAAATATTTGATGATAATTTAATTTTTGGTTCCGTGGAGCGATAGTTTGCTATCGTGCTCTGCTTTTCTGAACAATATGGGTAGTGAATACATCCGAAAATGTTGCGGAGTGATACCATCGATTGTGTTGCATTATTGGACAAGCAGGGAGCTAGCTCAAACCTAGTTAACTGGCAGTGAGAGTATCTTCCTCTTAAATGAACGTTTGGCCCAACGATAGTGTATATTTCTTCCCTGAAAATAGCGCAGATGAAGGAGGACTTTCAAGTCGGGAAAATGGAAAATTCTTAACTGGGAAAATCCATCGAGAGGGTAAGATAAAGATTATATTAGTAAAACAAAGTATGGAGACGATCAACATGAAAAGAAAAATGCAATAATGCTAACCAATTGACATGGTGAATTCTACATAAGAAAACGACTATTCCTCAAGATGGGACTCGATGAGATTAATCCAAAACTTTGTAAGTCTGTCGAAGTGGACATATAACAACGGAAATGATAAAATAAGGAAATGGCATGATGAGCTACTTGACCTGGAGATGATGTAACCAAAGAAAGGACTAGGAGTTAAAGTTTAATATGTTCGACTAAGTCGCTAAGTTTTGATGCTTGGAATCCTATCAAATTGAGAACCAACATTATTCAAACATTCAGGGGTTTGGAAGCAGTCTTATGGGAATTGGTTACTATTTAATAATCACTCTTGATTTGTTAATCCATGATTATAATTTACCCATATGTGTTTTACCGAATATTGTATGATGTTTACCTTCTTGTCCTTGAGGAAAGGATAGTGAATGGATTTGAATCCTTGTTCGGATTTGTTAAAAGAAAGGATTGGGTAACTATGGTGTGGCTATGGATACAATATGGCTTATAGTTAAATTGGATGTCGTGGATCTTCGCGGATGACGAGGAGGTGTAGAAAATATAAGTTGAGATTGACAATTTTTGAAGTAGTTGCATTACGTAAAATTACGATTGAATTCCCAAGGATGTGTTGAAACCATGTTGGATAAAAATAGAAAACCAGTGATAGTAGAACCACTAGTTTTTATGATGAAGGTTATTTGGTGAAGATAGAAGAGAATGGCATGAAAATTGATCATCAAGAGAAAGTGAGAGTATTTGTGAATGTAGGATAAAATTTAACTTCGGGATGAAGTTTTATTTAAGGAGGGGTGTATGTAATGTCCCTCAACCTCACTATGACTATCGATATTGACGACACTTATTTGTAGGTGACCCAGTTAAAGAAACCGAGATAAATGACTGCTTATATGTTGATTTAGAATAAATTGTTGACTAATTAGCGATATATGTGACAAATGAATATGTTTCTAATGAATGATTTATTTAATGACGATTATGGATACTTGTGATTTTAATATGAAATATTGTTGATTGATTAGCACATGTGAAATCTTATGATGAATGTCGTATTTATGATGAAATATGGAAATGGAATTATGGGTGATTATGATGTGAATCCAATGGACAATTATCTATGTTTTTCTTAACGATTAACAAAAGAATGAAATGAATTATGATATGGCATTTTTTTTAAAAACAGTACTATTGATGTGTGCTCTGAGTATGTCTACAATGACAAGTAAGATGGTTTACCGAATGATGCACAATAGACCAAAAAGGGGGACATAGAGGACGTGAAAAAAACACACGGGGGTGCGACAACGGTGTCGGCTCCTGATAGCATCCACGTATGAGTTGAAATCCCATTCAGCTTTACTCGAGTGGGTGTGAATTCGTATGGGTGAGACCATAACAGTTTGTCGCATACGAGGTTGAGGGGCACACAGTAAAAATGGGCTTACTCATCAGCGCCATTAGTCTCACATAGAGTGTAGCTGGATGATTTACGGTAATGGTTCCTAAAATCACTACACGGAATCCCAACACAACAATAAAATGAGAAATTATTGTCAGATGGACCCAACAATGTGGTACCTAGACAATTGAGGAAATGAAGTATTGTCAGAAGGGCCCGACGATGTGGTACCTAGAAAAATAAATGAAATTGATAAATGCACACCTATGTATTCGACATATAGTACTGCATTAGATTATTTGTGCATGAAATGACTATTTGTAATTAAATAATTGAGAATAATTAAATATGGAGCAAATGATAGACTAGGAGTCATTAACTAGTCAACTCCACCTGCACCCACTAAAATAGAGATTGGAATCGTAGCATGAGGGGACATCTAGGAATAAAATGTGGAAAGTATGTGCACTCTCATCAGAGAGTGACACATGGTTGGGTGAATATTTGTATTAAATATTTTTGCATGAGGCAACATGTCTCACAAAGGATTTTGTTATTTAAGCAAGAGGTAAGGAAGGGAAAGGAGATGGCTCCCTAATGCTGGATGAATGTCGGATTGGAGAATGAGTTCTGATTGTGCTTTATATTGTGAGTTTGGCTAAGGATTTTGGTGAGTGGGAGCTCACTCCTAAATCCTTACTGGTGTGTATCCTCTACGACTCCGAAGGCTCGGGGGTGGATATGCGACTGATTGCATAAGCCTATGGTTGGGTGGTGAAGCTAACGATTTCTTCGCCTATGGTTAAACGAGCCTTTACTTGTGGATGTCAATCGAAGACCTAGTCGCCACTTGGACAAGTTGGATTGGATTGAAGACGATGACCTCTCCTTCAGCAATGGATTCGGCCTACACTGACAAGTTCTGTGTGTTGTATTTACTTGTTAGTTCAAATCTGGGAATTATTTAATTGTATTATTGATTATGCATTGTAAATGGTTTATATTATGTTTTTAAGCCTTAGAAAATAGTTTTAAGTAGGACCCCCGAAGTGGGGTCACTACATTAGATGTCATTAGAGAAATAAACACCAATTATTTGAAACAACACAAATGCATTCTGTCCTCCATAGACTATTGCACACAATGGACTAAAGAAATACCTTTTGTGTGACTCAAGGAAGAATAAATGATCAGATTTCTAGAAAGACACCTCATTACAAGGTCTGGTGATCCATCCATTCTTGTATTTGATAATGTTTCTTATTTTTCATCATTAAAGTTAATTGAGTTTTCTTTGCATAAATGGATTATTGTAATCTATTAATATAATTTTTACTCTCAAGGAAATGATGTATATGACTCTACTAACAAGAACCTCATCCATATCCTATAGAAAAGTGTAGTTGACTGTTAGAGGAACTAGAACAATGCTTTACCCAATGTCTTATAAGTCAATAGAGTGACTGGAAACACCCCATTATGAACTTCTTATTTTTTGGATTATGGGAAAGAATCCATCCTTCCCATTAACATTTTTTCTAGCCTCTCTCCAGTTATCCTTGGTGTCATGAGGACAAGCTTGTCCAGTTATTCAAAACATAGTCAATATCTTGATAAAGTTAAAAGAAGAAAGAGAGAAGGATAACTAAAGGTTTGGTGTGCATCAACCAATAATCAAAAGATAGATTGATAAGAAATTAGTAGGAGATAAATATTTCTAGGTTGGAGATCCTAACCTAACAGTTGACAAGACACATGAAGATAAAGGGAAATACATTAATATTCATTAGTTATGGCATGGTCTATTCCAAGTGGTTGAGAAACTTGGATTAGGCACATATAAATTGAAAAACAATTAAGGGGAAGTAGACATGCTTCCTGTCAATGATCAAATTTTGAAAAAGTTACTTTAGTTATCTATTGTTTGAGTAGTTAGATTGTATATAAATAAGCTCATTTCCTTGCATTTTTCATTTCTCTTTATTAATTATTTTGATTTCATTTTTAAATAGGATTTCATCGTATTTCATTGACATTAGCCTTGTTTCATGACATTTTCTTTTTCATGTTGATTAACTAAGATTATTAACACAATCCTCTTCCTTTAATCATTCATGACAAATGAAACTTTTTCCAAGAGTAAATTCTCCTCCTCAAATTCCTAGAACATGATTGATTAGAACTTTGGAACTTTGTCATCATCCCAATAAATGAGGCATTGGTTAGCAATTATTTGACTAAATTTTTTTCCAAATATCTGAACCTATATCTCAATATTGGAACATTACTTGGACTAATGAGAAACCAATAATGGTTCAGACTCAAGTATTAAGAATATTCATTATTACACCTAAGTATTTATATGTGCATAATGGTAATGATTGATGTTCTCCGAAGGAGTCTGCACAAGAACTCAAAGTTATGTATATAATGGAAATCAAATACACCAGATTCATATCTTGACAAATTCAAAATAATAAGTAACATCCTACATGATTTTAAAGGATGACTGGATTTCACTGTCCACCTCTTGCTCAAAGAGAAATAAAAAAAGAAGAAGGAGGTAAAGATTTGGCAAATAAATTTAGATGTTATGGGACATGTAGGTATCTCCATTGAGTATGTGGAAGCTTGATGGTAGTTGAGTAAGTATTTTGATAATAGGATGAGTCCACTAGGGATATGGACCATAGGAGGTTCATTGGGTAGGAAATATTATAGCACGTGAGTTCATATTGGGTGATTTAATACTCCAAAAAATGGAAGAAACATATTTCATACTATATAAGGGTCAATGGGTATTTTTAATATATTAAAAATATATAGATATTAAGGGGGTTTATAATTATGTATCTAGAGGATTCAATAGGGTATTGTGGGGTTTGAATTGGTACTCTATGTCTAAAGTTGGTGTGAATTTGAATAAGTATGATCTATGTTTGAAGATGGTATGAATCCAAATGCATTTGGAGTCAAGAGTGGTGTTCGAAAAAGCCTATGATTAATGAGTGAATGTGGTGTGAAGTTGATTGGAATGACTATGTATAAAGTTTTCCTATGCTCAAGGGTTTATTCCCCATCTTGAAATATTTTCTTTCACTGAGATTTCATATTTCACTCTACTAAGGTTTCTAAGGGTTGTAAGAGTTGTTCCATGTCGCATACTAATTTTAAAAATAAAAAGGGGTATTAAAAAATTAATAAGTGTTTTTAAATTGTAAAGGTGTATTCGGAGGGGGATTCAAGAAAATAATATATGAAGTAATTCCTTAATAAATAGTGAAATTAGAGGTATTTTTTAATATCCTACAATCGCAAGTGCTATGGCATAGGTTCAAAGAGTGAACCGTCGAGTTGTAGACACGATTTGGAAGTGAAGCGACATCAAGATACATAAATAAAAAGATTTAGGAAAATTTCATATGTTTCTTATCTATAAGAACTTTTTGGTACTAAGAGGACATATGTAAGCCAACTAAAGTCAAAAAATTAATTTCAAAAGAATACTCTTATGGTTCTAAATGGTAAGTTTCTTAACCTCGGGAATGGACACTTATGAAGTTGTTATAGTGGGACAAGTTCTGGTGGGAACCTAAGCAAGTAGAATGTAATATTGAACTAGTGAATGTAATCTATTACTCTCATAGAATTAAGCATTTTATTAACTCACTAGAAATATCTAGGGTCTTTTGAGTGTGTCACCAATCATTGAGCTAACCTATGTCACATGGTTCCGGTTTGAATTCGAGTTCTGCAACCATAATATTCGGGTTCGAATTTGGCTTTACGGATGAGGTTTTAAATGGGGCTCGGCATTAAGTTCGTCCATAACATATTTTCTAAATATAGATATTTTATAATAAACATTATTAATTAATATAATATAATAAATATTATTTATTAATTAATGTTATATAATAAACATGATTTATTAGTTAATGTTATATAATAAGCATTATAGTATATAATATATAATTAATATAACAATATATGTAAAATATTTAATTAATATACCTTATACCTTACATCGAGGAATTTAAATCAATGGCTCTCAACAAATTCGGGCTTGTAGTACTACATCTTGATGCCTTGAAAATTTCATAGACAGATTTGAACACGGAAATTAATGAATTTGAGCTTGCAATCTTCGACACCTTGATGCCGATTGCGTTGACACAGGAATCATGGACATTGGAATCAGGATCCTTCAGGCATTGGATAAAGTTTCCCACCATAGGGGGTTCATTGGGTAGGAAATATTATAGCACGTGAGTTCATATTGGGTGATTTAATAATCAAAAAAATGGAAGAAACATATTTCATACTATATAAGGGTCATTGGGTATTTTTAATATATTAAAAATATATATATATCTTAAGGGGGTTTATAATTATGTATCTAGAGGATTCAATAGGGTATTGTGGGTTTGAATTGGTACTCTATGTCTAAAGTTGGTGTGAATTTGAATAAGGATGATCTATGTTTTAAGATGGTATGAATCCAATTGCATTTGGAGTTAAGAGTTGTGTTCGAAAAAGAACAATCACTAAGTGAATGTGGTGTCAAGTTAATTGGAATGACTATGTATAAAGTTTTCCTATGCTCAAGGGTTTATTCCCCATCTTGAAATATTTTTTTCACTGAGATTTCATATTTCACCCTACTAAGGTTTCTAGGGGTTATAAGAGTTGTTCCATGTCGCACACTAAGGTTAAAAATAAAAAGGGGTATTAAAAAATTAATGGAAAAAATGGATATTTAGGATATCTAGTGAAAATAAGGGTTTTTAAATTGGAAAGGTGTATTGGGAGGGGGATTCAAGAAAATAATAGCTGAAGTAATTCCTTAATAACTAGTGAAATTAGAGGTATTTTTAATATCCTACGATCGCATGTACCATGCCATAGGTTCAAAGAGTGAACCCTCGAGTTGTAGACACGATTTGGAAGTGAAGCGAAATCAAGATAGATAAATAAAAAGATTTAGTAAAATTTCATATGTTTCTTATCTATAAGAACTTTTTGGTACCAAGAGGACATATGTAAGAGAACTACAGTCAAAAAATTAATTTCATAAGCATACTCCTGTGGTTCTAAATGGTAAATTTCTGAACCTCGAGAATGTGCATTTATGAAGTTGTTATAGTGAGACAAGTTCTGGTGGGAACGTAAGAAAGTAGAATGTAATATTGAACTAGTGAAGGTAATCTATTACTCTCATGGAATTAAGCATTTTATTAACTCACTACAAATATTTATGGTCTTCTAAGTGTGTCAGCAATTGTTGAGCTAGCCTATGTCACATGGTTTGGGTTTGAATTCGATTTCCGCAACCACAAGATTTTGGTTCGAATTTGGCTTTTCAGATGAGGTTCGAAATGGGTTCGGCAGTAAGTTCATCCATAACATATTTTCTAAATATAAATATTTTATAATAAACATTATTAATTGATATACTATAATAAACATTCGAAATTAATATAATATAGTAAACATTATTAATTAATAATATAATATAATATAATAAACACTTAAAAGTAATATAATATTATAAATATTATTTATTAATTAGTGTTATATAGTAAACATGATTTATTAGTTAATGTTATATAATTAACATTATAAAGTATAATATATAATTAATATAATAATATATGTAAAAAATTTAATTAATATACCTTATACCTTATATCAAGGAATTTAAATCAATGGCTCTCGATGAATTCGGGCTTGTAGTACTGCTCCTCAATGCCTTGAAAATTTCATAGCTGAATTTGAGCTTGCAATCTTTGACACCTTGATGCGGATTGCATTAACGTAGGAATCATGGACATTGGAATCGGCATCCTTTAGGCGTTGGATAAATTTTCCCACCATTCTTGGCAGGTGAGATGACAACGAGTCCCTGTGGACATCGTGCATTGTTTCCAAGAGTTACAAGTCATTAGCATAGAGACACAACAAGAAGGGGGTGAAGCCTTCGAGCAGATACTGAAAGAAGAGTTGCAGGAAGAGGAGAAACTCAATGTGAGAGGGGATAGATGAGTCTTAATAGAAACTTTCACTTTAAAAAAATCCTCCCTATAAAACCATACTGCACATGTAAGCCAACAAAATTTCATGGCCGAATCTAAATGAATTTGAATTTTTTTTTAGGCTCGCCGAATTTCGAACCTCAAGGTTCAAGTTTGTTGAACCCCGTGACTTAAGAACTAGCAACACCATCCCATAATTTCCTTCATAAGTAAAATCTATGGGGCCTCATTCAGCCCCATTCTTAATTCCAAGTTTTTTCCTTGACTCATTAAGCTCTCCAAAGGATACATATAAAAATTGTATACTTCATCAATTACTCCCTTAGAGAAGATCACTTCTTCCTTGAAAGAAGGTTTTTTTTCACTTACCTATCTTAACATTAGGATGCACTCTTCAAGTTATTCATAACCACAATTAAAACTATTGCAACTAGAAAAGATTTGTTCTTTGTGACACATTACTCTTTCAGAGAGTTTTCTCCACAAGTCGTCTCTCTTTTGCAAACACTGCCCCCTACCGATGTGTTGGCCATAGGAAAAATCCTCTGATCCCTACCGATGTGTTGGCCATAGGAAAACTCCTTTGATGTGACATGTTTTGAGGTCCACTCTTTATTGCAAGTATCACATGTTTTTGTTTCTATTCATTGCAACTCAAAGTATTTTTCCATGCAACACATCAACGTCTCAAGAAGCTGTTATCTACGAGATATATCACAAGGATATAATCTTCACCCATAGTGACACATCATGATCTTTAAAAAATAGTCCCTTTCTGACTCAACGTTCCTCATTGTGCAACTGTGACAAAGAATTGTTTATCGCAAGTGGAAAAGTCTTTCATCATGCGATACGTCACGTTATGTAAAACTTAGTTCTTGCAATAAATCACACCACGAGTTTCTTGTATAACATAAGTTAAAAATGTGATAAGCTCTATGAATGAAAATTTGGTTATTGTGAAAATCTCTAATCATCGATTAGAGAGTTTCAATTTAGTGATACATAACCATAGTAACGTAGTCCCCCATATCACATGACACAAAATTTTCCATCATGTGATATGACAGATGACAAAAGACTTAGCACTCAGGACGAAACATGTCACAAGTCTATTGTCGCATAATTTGAAGATTTTAACCACACAAATTGTTGTGGGTGAGATAATCCTAGGATTGTGTGACAACTCTTGGTTGGTACGATAAGACTTGGATATTGTAATAAGTCATGGATAGTGCGACAAGTCTCAAAAAATTGGACCAGTTGCATTGCGTGAACTTGGGGTTACGTATGACAAGATGCATCATGTAAAGTTACATCTACATGTGATGTGATTATTCCAAAGAAAATAAAGAATGCACACCAATACTTTGTTTCTCCCACACAATCTTTTACACATTTATAAAATGAAATGAGGTTTTTCCCATTGTAATCATTGTTGTAACAAAATAAAAGAGTGTTGTGTCCACAATCAAACCCCACGTTTAGTTATTGAGTAAACAAGATGGCATTTGTAGTTGTTCAAGCGATTATGGAGGGTCAATGTCTGGTCCAAGAAAATCTTATTTCAAGTCATTTCCTCCCTCTCTATTTTTCAAATAGGCTTCCATAAAATCCCTTTCTTAATTTATGTTTCACATTGTTTAATATATATATTGAGGATGGGGAATTGACCAATGTGATACCTTATTTGACCAATTCGTCAGCCAATGCCTTCTATTAAAAGAAATCGTTCTACTTATTGTCTTGATATGTCTAGCTTGCACCTTGCACCTTGGACACTCCTTCCATCACTTTCCACACTAAGTAACCCCCAAAATGTCTCTTCATACTTTGGATCTACAACTTTTTCTCCTACAGTGAACACCAAGTTATGAACAAAAGCTTCAAGGGGTTTCCTCCATTTAAAGCAAGGAGTTGTCAAGAACCAACATTCAAGCACTTCAAAGTGTTTGGATTTCATGAATTGGCTAACATGCACCTCAAGAGAAAGAGGACTTCAAAAACGTTTGCTGGGATCTTAACAAATCCCTTCATCAAGAAGTAGTTTAAAAAGTTACGAGTTGCCTTTAAATTGAAGGCTCCTTCTAAGTAAGCTCTTTATCCTTCTCACTTATATTCTCTTTTATGGATTTCTTTTCCATGTGATTTTTCCTTCTTACCCAGTTTTAGAGAATCTTTTGTACATGGGTACCTAACAGGGATGCAAATTGCTAGAACCCATTTTTTGCATTTATTTCTCCTAGTTTGGCTTATGGGAGCGTGTTAGAGTATAATAACCATCTCCTTAGCTTCATTCTCCTACCTAGTGACTTAGACTATGATTTCATGATTCTATTGGGCCAAATCTCATTCGATGTGACCACTTGAGTCACCCTAGAGCTTACTTCTAAACTCTAAGGGTCCTAAACTACCTTATCTACCTTTTTTAGAATTCTTGAAGTCTATTTTGCATGTGAAGGCAAATTCTTTGAATTAAGGCTTAATTTCCTTGATTTTAGGGTCCCACATTGCAAGTTTGAGTTCTGTAGTGAATTTGGGGATTTTAATCCACTATTAAGGAACTCCATACACCTCTTGTTTATCTATTATGAGATAGTTCCATCTTCATTTAATGTTTTTAGGGATGTGCACCTCATGCATGTGCTTTCAGTCAATTGCATGTTTCTTCTATCAGTTGTAGTTAGTTTCTCCTAGCATGTAGGGAGCTAAGTCAACTTAGGGAAGTCATGAGTTAGTTAAACTCATCTTGGATAGTGTGCATGGCTAAATGTGGACCTCTCTGGCTCTAGTTAATACTAACTAGCTTCTCATGCACTGCATGAGCAATTTGAATTGCCTCCTAACCTAATTCAAAATGCCTTGCTATTTTTTTTCTTTCACTTCATTCATTGAATCTTGATGTAATAAAAAATTCTCTCATGTTATTGACTTCTCTCTTTTGTGTAATCATTAAGGTTTAGCATATTTGTTGCATGAATTTGTTAGAATGTTGATCTCTTTCATAGTATTGCTATCATGTTGAGTATCTAGATCCACATGCTCAAATTTTAGAGAGCATTTCTTCAACCAATGTTGCTACACAAATCAATTATGGGACAAAGGAGCTTCTATATTTTGAAAAATTGGCAGGGACAAAAGTAACATTCCACAAACAATCAATCAATGGAGGGACCCTGTATTTCAAAACACTATTCTCAACAAGAATTGTCAATTGTTTACAGGTATAATGTTATGGAATACATGGAAATAACATAACAAGAGAATCTTTAAATCGGCCTCTCAACCATGTGAATTCCTTTGGCCAACTCTCCATCGAAATATCCTTGAATCCATACAATCACAAGGATAGTCTCCAGAGGGTTTGGAAAGTCAGAGTCAGGAAGGGATCATAAGGTGAGATTTGGGCATTCATACTATCCAATTTACCATTATAGCAAGTTCCAAACCCCCCTTCTTTATCCCTGCTTTACGGTCACCTCCTCCTTCATCAAGTTCAAAATTTTGATGGTGCCTCGAAAGGAAATCCTAGCTTTGCAGGCTTTGGCATGGCTTTCAATGGTGATAAAGCTCAAATTCTTCGAGTATTTGTGAGTGCAATTTGAAATGAAAATAACAATACAATAGAATTACAAGGACTAATCCACAAGCTCAACACTTCGTTCAAAGAATAAATTTGGAAAACTTGTGGTAGAAGGAGACTCCTAACTTATAATCCATATATTGAAAATATTGCAACATGGCTCTCCCATCACAAAAACTACCAAAAGCAAGATATTAGAAGCAAAATTGGAATGCCTAGCTCAACAAATCACAAACACCATGGTGATTATACCTACGCATATCTATCATTCGACTAATAAACACATATATACAGATTAGCCAATGACGGAGTAACACAAAGAACCAAGGATATATACTCTCTTTGGCATACCCTCTCCCCATCATGATGGACACAAGATTGCTAGGAGATTGGTAATGAGGATCTCCAATCTCCAACCCCTAGTCGGGTGTCTAGATAGTCAAGTAAGATTCAAACAAATGATGTGTGTCAAGACAAAGGTCAAGCACAAGGCATGCACCAGGGTATGATGCTAGTTACTAGACAATATCATCTCCACTCCAATGTGTAACATAATATTGAGGCTTGAGATAATGGTTCACCTGAGCGGACTGGACATCCAACCTAGACGATTAGTGCAATAAGGACAAAATATAAGTTAATGGTAGCTCTTGGTGTTATGGAAAATCATCATACTATGTGGAAGGAAACCAAACTAGCTCCCTGTAGATACCATGATTCCATTGTTGAGACTGGTGAGTACTAGCTATTTCAAGCAGGACGAGCAGCTTCTGGGAATCATGACGAGGTCATTTTTTTCTCATCATATACAGGTAATTCTTGAGGTTAATTCAATCAATATTTATTTCAAGGTTATTCCCCTTTGGCTCTAGTATAGTGCACATAGGGAGGGTGTAATATCCCAACTTTTTGACTAACTATGTTGTGATGTTATATCGGGTCACGGCCCCAGTATAGGTGGTTTATTATGTTTGACATAGCATTAGTTTGTTTTGA
The DNA here is from genome assembly GCA_027924585.1 of Larix kaempferi. NCBI lineage: Eukaryota > Viridiplantae > Streptophyta > Pinopsida > Pinales > Pinaceae > Larix > Larix kaempferi. The sequence continues at coordinate 1,320,791 of BSBM01000303.1, forward strand.
TTTATTCCTTCATGAGTTGATATCTTGGGCATGGACCTTGAATTGTTTCATTATTGAATCTATGCGGGGCAGGAAAGCCCGAATGAATAAACTATGTTGTATTATGAGAATTGGTTACAAATTATGATATACTGAGATTACCTCTTTTGTTACATTATACTGTGTAGAGCATGATTTACATGGTTTATTATTTAGTGTGTTGAGCGTGGACTCAGAAACACACGAATGACCTATATACTGGTCCTAAGCCCCAATGTATTTAGAGGATTCTATTCCGTACTGGGCCTAAGCCCTGAGGTATGTTGAGTGTTGGGCATGATCCTTGGAGCACTCCAAGCTTGAAAGAAATCATTACCGGATCCGAGGCAACTAAAAGATCATATATGTGCCTCACAACCACATTCTAGCACTAGTGCAGAGCAGAGACTCTGAAATTACACTAGAGTAACGCCCATGTGGGAGTGTTGAGTTAAATGGCTCTGAAGAGCACTCGGGGTTACAAATCTCCAAGTGTTGAGTTAAATGGCTCTGAAGAGCACTCAGGGTTACAAATCTCCAAGTGTTGAGTTAAATGGCTCTGAAGAGCACTCGGAGTTACAAAGTTTCCAAGTTTTGAGTCGAGAAGACTCTGAAGAGCACCTTCATCATAATTATTTAATTGACTAAATGATTCATCCTTCTATCTATCAAGTACTGCGGGAATTACTGGGTTGAACGAGGGAATCCGACATGCAAAGAGGGAGACAAGAGGTACCTAGCCAAGCCTGCCGAGACCGTCCTAAGTGTTGGACTTGCCCCTAATAAACTAAAAGTTACATATTTTTAAATAAAATATAATTACCTATAGTCTCCTATGTATATTTTAAATAAAAGCCTCTAGGCTAATTGTTTAATAAAGAGCTATATTATTAATGTTGCCATACTTGGTTATGAAATGTATTGATGTTTTATGCATTAGTAATATTATTAATAAGGTATAAAAGATAGTGTAAATTATAATTAACTATTATATTTATTGTCACTATAAATGGTTATTATAAATATTATGTAATTATTGTGGAAGACTGGAAATCACCTTTCACTTAGTTAAAGAAGTGAAAAAGTCCTAGTTAAAAGGAGGGCCAAGTAATTATTAAAATAATATCTTCTAAAAACTTTAATTATGGAATATCAAGAAACTAATTATTAGAACTGCCATATTTCAAGATCGCCTACTTAAGGGAGCAGAACCCAAGTTTGGGGGGGGATTCTTTTTCATTATCATTAATCATTATGGTAATCAAAAGAAGTTTTTGCTACTTCAAGAAATTGAAGTAGACAGGCCCAAACTATCCAAGAACTAACCAGGCTGTGGCATAGGAAACTCTACCTCATTTTGCATGTTGGAATCCAGCTCGGGGGGATCCGTACAGAATCAGAAGTGATTATCGGATCATGGTTGGGAGGAACTCGATAATCCCAAAGTCATCCCGTCAATGGCAATCTAGCCACAGATTTTTGTGTTAACAAATTTATGAAGTGTGCAGATAGGAGCAGGCAGGAGATCAACTACCAGGCTCTCAGGCTATAGGTATGAACCATTTAAATCTTCTCATATTTCTGTTATAATTAAGTAGGTCATTATTCTGCCCATTTTATTATATGCAAGTTCTGCCCCAGAACTAAGGAAAGAACCTAGTAGGCCTAGCTAAAGCTAGACTTTGCTAGAGGGATTGGGTTGTTATTTAAGTAATTACTTTTAGGTATTGTGTGTTTCTTTTTATTAAATGGATGCACTATCAATGTTTCGATTTCTTCACCATTCGATTTCTAAGCTACAGGAATTATCACTTATAGGTTAAACATTGGTGTTCTTCATTGCTAGTATTCACATTACAAATCCAAAATGACAACTATAGGATCAAATCTTACCGGGACCACTTTTCATTGACCACCATACAGGTAATCAAACATATCAACTATCCATTTCCACAACCTTCATTTCCATGTAGTCAAATACTAGAAAGAAACACGAATGATAATAACCCTATGTCTCTTAACCAAGCTCTATAACCAATTTTTTAACACAGTCACACTTCCTTTCATTTCCAGTTCTTAAACTACAGGATCAAGACTTCCTGAGGCTCATTTTATTGTTAGATACACATACAAGAAAAAACACCAACGGAAAAGAGAAACCACGACTCGGTCCAAACACTACACAAAGCGAAACCACAGATATTTTTAGCCATTCAGATTCTGCTACCACCAGGTTTTGGTCGCGATATAGATAACAAAAGAGAAACGTTAAGCTACAGGAAAACGCAATCCTCAAATTACAAGTGCAGTGCTAACCATAGATTTCCGTAACAAAGATCGTTTTCAAACCCTTAAACATTGAGTCTCCAAAGAATAGAAATGCCCATTTATAGTTTCAACACACAAAAAAAGCCGTCAACGCAGACAGAGAGGACCCATATCACTATACGTGCCATAGTAACCTTTCCAAGAAGAAAAACTATGTTCTAATTTCAACAGGGTTCTATTATAGGTCCAAAAACCTCATGCCCATGAAGAGATTACAGAAGCATCAACAATCTATGAATGCCATAAGTAAACATGTAGGGGGAAACGTGATATCAAATAACCATAGATTATACATTATCGCTTGCTGTTACACAATCATTACATACTCTGTCCAGAGAGTTTAGTTACAGTGTCTACCTAAAACAACACATCAATTTGTTGACCAAACCCTCCAGTATCGAAACAACCAATAGATACATCTCACAGTGGTCTAGCCAATGGCGACCCAAGGGACTAACAACCCATAGAAGGAACCCAAGTGGGTATCAAGTCCTCATAACTTCAAAACCAATAGCGAAACCAGTATAGAGCCAAGAGGAAGGACTCAAGAGAGTAGTGGCTAGACTTGCCAAAAATTAAATCGACTTCATGGAACTCTGCCCACACAAGGAAGAAGGGCCAAACGCCACCTATAGCCACACCACGAAACCCAAGGAAGGCATTACAATCAGAATGTAGTAAAAGGGAAAACGCAACCTGACATTATACTTAGCAAGAAGGACAAACCAGAGATCTTACAGTATGATGACAGTCGCCATCATTCTTTCCCCTGCAAACTCATCCCCATCAGTCCTGGATTGAAACCTTGACGAAACCCTCCTCTCCTCATTTTGCAATAGAGAATGAACCACGATTTGGGGAAAATCGTGGGTTTTAGACCCAACAAGAACCCTTGCTATAGCTGGAAGGTAAGGTCACGATCTTACATAAAGCGTATTAACTCCCATCACCTACCATTTCATTTCATAGAAGAAACCCTTTGCGCCATAGTTTGGAGCATTAAAATTTGACAAACAAGTGCCATTTAAATATTAAGTGTTACAAATACCATCGACACCATTTTGGGTAACACATAGTTAGTTTGATATCCAAGGTACAAAACTTTTACCTCTCACCTATTCCAAACATAGGTATAGCCTTAGGAAGGCAACAATCATTCGAGCAAGTTAATTCAAGACGGAAATATCAAACAATCGGACAAGGATAGACACCCAACCAACTGCTCGACACATATACCTGCAATTACACAATATACAAGTGCATTAGCAACAAGCGCTAAATAAGACCGGCTTCTCTACTTGCACCCTACCTCTTGGTAGCTCTTCCAAGGGAATCCCTTTCCCTCAAGAAATCAAGCACTCCACCTTAGACCTCAACAGTCACCAACAAGAGTCCACCATACCTGAAGTGGCAGTATTTAGTTCATATTTTATATTCCATAAACTCTTGAATTATTTAGGAGAGAAACAAATAGTAAATAGTCAAATACATTTTAACACTGCATTTTGATTTTACATTAACTTGTACATTCACTTCCGCAAACTGCAGTAACATATATATTCTTTTTAAATGTCAAGCTGACTGTTGCGGTTATTTAGCAAAGATATTTACAGTGCTAAAGTTAATTTTGCTTATCATCCATTCTTATATCATGAAAGACAGCTATAGAGAATTTTTTTTTATTTACAATTTTTGGGACATTATAGAGGGGAAACGTTAGGCCATACTACTCTATAGAGGACTTCGATTGCAAGGAGAATACCTCCAACCACTTGGAAAGCCTAAGGGGACAAGGAATTCACTCCTAGTTGGAAGGATAAGAAGTAGTAGTTTTGGAGGAAAATAGAAATATAATAGGGGTCGTCGCTCAGATGGCTTGAAATCATCACCAAACCAAGGAGGTTGGTAAGAGGAATTTAGGTTACCAACACATACCCCACATCCAACGTGAAGTGGAGGAAGCTTAAGCATGTTACCATTGTGACATACCTGAGGAAATTTGGAAAAAAATAAAAAGGGAAAAGGGTTGGGTGAAGTATGATCATGATACTCTAGAATCTAAGAAGAACGCGAAAAGATGCATACATGGTTCAAGGGCACTAGCATGTTGTGTACCCAAGAAGCCAAACATGCAAAAACATTCCACTTGTACTGGCATGTCAAGACTTTTATAGGCAGGGAAATGATGGATGGACAAGAAGATAAGGAAATACTTCTTTAATTGGATCATATGCATACCCAAATTGATATTTTAACCAAAAATTTATCACCATGATCATATCTATTTCCAGCTTTTAAGCTATACTAAATCTGTTATCCAACACAACCATTAGAATGGTCTTCACAATGCTACCCAGTGATCAATAACAACATCCAACTCAAGCAATGCAAGCCTAGGTTATTCATGTTACCGCTAATGAGTATATCTATGTTTAGTATGGATAGTTGGTATTTTTTGAATTTAGTGGGCCTTACCTAGCTATGTATCATCTTACTAGCAAGTCCAAGCAACTTCTTTAGGCATCACACTATTAGGCTAAGTACAACTATTTACTTTTCTCAAACTCATGTATGGACTAAATCTAAAGCTTTAATGCATTATGACTAGTCTAGTATCCTAAGTAGTAGGCTTGTCTAATGTAGATTTGTGTACTCTTTCTAATATTAATCAGAGAAAATTTTAAGGATCCATAATTTTCTTAAAGTGTTGAAACCTTGGAAAATCTTACTAATTCTCAAATTTCCAACCATAAAATGGTGAGTGATATTTAAAAAAAAAAAAAATCAAATTTCTAAGGGTTTTATATATAGTTTTTGGACAATTTTGGTGATTTTTAGAGTAAAACTTTTATTACATGGAATTTGGGCGAATTAATTTAAAAAAAATGAATTGGCAAACTTTTTTGAAAAAAAAAAAAATAGTCCATAAACTAAATTTCACCCCTAATAATATATAACTTATTAACTATATAAAAAAAACAAAAGACAATAATATTATATTTGATTTATTGAGAAAAAAACACAATGTCATTCATAATCAAAACTTTGAAATAGAGAAAGATTTAGATTGCTAAAAACAAATGGTTATATTGTTATATAGAAAAAAATGGATTTGGATAAATCCATTCTCTTTTACATTCATGTATTTACAGGTTTAATCTATATAAAGGATTAGAAATAAAAATATCTAGTATATGGGCTCTCTTTCAATATTGAAAAAGAATATTACATGCCCATTGTACTTTCATAAGTTTAGAGTAAATTTGTGGCTTAAGCAATATGGATATATTTATTATCCAATTTCATATGCACTAATATGTTTGATTACTATCTAATAAATTTTATTTTTATAATATATATATTAATTTTATTAGCATGATTATTATTTAATAAATTTAAATTTTGTAGTATATTAAATTTAAATTTAAATGAATTAAATGTAATATTAGATTTTAAATGCACATATTTTTATTTTTTTACTTAAAAAATTATATGATATTTAAATATATCAATTTTCGATAAATTTATATTATTATCATAAGTGTCAAAATTTAACTATTTTTATTATAAAAAATCTCACATACATAGGGTGGGTTTGTATATGACCATCATTCTTCATAATGGTCGTCAAATACATATCTGGGTCTTGGACTATTAAGGCATTGACATTTTAAATGTAATCGGTGTCATTTATATGGGCACCCTGTAGAGGACTGTTCTATGTACTTTAGGAGTCAAGAGTGTAGGTTTAGAAGGAGAACGAGAATACTTTTATCAAGAATAAATCTCATTTGCAGTTGAGCTATGAGGTTTATGAGAAGAGAACATATCAATATCAATTTTGGAGATCAGAGGATGATGGAGAACTGCCTGAAATGGATCGGGTGGTGCCTACGTTAACAAAGGAGGTAGTGGAGGATCTTGCAATTATGCATTATCCATATGATGGTGCATGAAATTCAATGGAAAACTAGGGAACCCTTGAGGAAAACTCAATGTTTCGCTTGGGCTCCCCTTCGAATTTCATCCTAGAACATAGGTCTCTCAATTATGCTATCAAGAATTACACGGATCCTACTAAGTTGATGTTGGAGGTTGACTATAAGCACAAGTTCAAGCCTCGCAAGGGGGTTATGGAGGTCATGACTTCGACCGCTATAAGATGGTTAGGTATGAACCCCGAGGCTTTCAAATATGGGGGCAGAGGGAGGAGATTCCTTTTTCATAAAGATCGGGTGAAAGCTTCTTGGGAGGTGGTAGTAGGCTCATAGAAAACAATTATTGGGATGCTTAGAGTAGTAAAATCCCAGAAAAAAGTTACTTAATGATTTTGCGCTCCTTGAATTGCAGGGGCTCGCTAATACCTCAAAAAAATTAGTCATCTGTCGGTTGATTGAATATACAAAACCTTATGTATTATTTTTCCAAGAGATAATGAGTGAGGGAAGGGAAATTGTTTTGGAATTAAAGAGGCTTATTAGAGGTTGGGAATTCTATTATACTTATGCTAAAGGGTGATCTAGAGGATTGATTACAACTTGGCGTAGCCAGGGAATGGTTATTCCCAATTCTTGGGATATGGACTCAATTTTGGGTACGATTTTGTATTCAATAGAAATGGGTAAGGAATTATTTTTTGCAAGTATATATGGTTCCTACTCAAACAAATTGACATTCTGGGATAATTTGCTTTCAAAGAAAAATATGGAAAATAAAAATCGCATTCTCGGGGTGGGGATCAAGGACTCTCTTTCCTTCACGTATCTTAATAGACTAAGACTAATTTTCAACTTTTTACATTGCATTAAGTTTACTCAAAGGCATTAAAGTTAAGCCTTTATTCCCTCACTCACACCCATTACACCCATTTCTTCCCTCACTTACACCCAAATAGTACATTTAAGATTTGATCCATATTACCCTATTTTGGACTTTTACATAAATATGAATATTATGTCTTTAATTATTTTCACCTTATCATTTGAAGAAATGTCAACCTCTTTGCATAATATATACATATGTATTCTATGTTATCTTAACATTACAATTTTCCAAGCCAAAGACTATGTCTTGCTAACTGTTTGAATAAAAATATATTGTAAACTCTCAATAGATTATATATATATGTGGAGAGATCACTTATCTTAAAGAGATCACTATCAGACAAGAACCAATATACAGAGATTGATAAGATACCAAGTCTATCATTATATGCAAGGTTGGTCCTCTCTTTCTCTCTATATATTAATGTTGTCCACATGATATGCAAAAGTCTCTCTCTCTATATATAGCGGGGATCGCATATCCTAAAACCAAGCCCTATCGAGCTTTGTATACGAGGAGCACTAAATTAAGGAAAAAATCTATCAAGTCATAAAGGAAGAGATGAGTCGCTCCCATAAATAAGAATTCGGTCGAGCCACAAAATGTACAGAGATCGTATAATACGATTCACTCAAGCAAAGAATCTATTAAAATCAAAATGTGCATAGGCGTTTCTCTCCAGCAAGGATATGCTAAAAATCAAAATGTGTAGAGATCGCTTAAGGCGTTCCTATCCAACAAGGATCTGCTAAAAATCAAAATGTGCAGAGATCACTTTAAGGTGATTCTCTCAACAAGGACCTCCTAAAAATCAAACATCAACTAACATGGGGTATAATCGGGCTCCATGGGAGTCGTCCCTTCCCAATATTAAACACAGAAGTAAAAGTAAATAAACCAATCAATATGCAGAGATTGCTACCCTGAATACGGACACTATCAATCATCATGCCAAGGTTTGCAAAAATTATCAAATAGCGGTAGAGATTGCCTTCGAGTCTCTGTTACGCCTTATTTCATAATTAAATACGATTTCTATCTAACAAAGACGTTGGAGATCACTGCAACCTTATCAAATACAACTCTATTAATCGATGTGTGCAGAGATTACTAACATTCTGGCGAATGCAACTCTATCAAATAGAATGTACTGAGATTACTACAATCTCATCCATACATACTCTATTAATCGATGTATACAGAGATTACTCTGGCAAATGCAACTCTATCAAACAAAGGGTGCAGAGATCGAATACACTTATACTGAATTTACAACTGCAGAATCGTATACACTATACTAAATCTATCAAATGCAGAATCACATACATATATACTAAGTCTATCAAATGGTTTACTCAGAGATCGTATGAAGCGATTTTCTCAAACACAGACTCTATCAACAATCTATGAGGATCGCTAATAATATCAAGAACAAAATTTATATAATACACAGGGACTGTCAAAGACTCTATAAAAAATCGTTACTATAAATAAAACACAAACTCTTGACTAAATGGGATCGGGTTTCTTTTATTGAGTCGTTCCTTCCCAAAATTTTTCCACAGCTTTCACAAACAGTGAATTTTCCACGCATAATTACCAACAAGGAAAAGAGACAGTCCCCCCTCCACTTGAGCTCAGCTCCTCTTAATATTGATGGGTTGTCCTCCCAACGGATTACGGATTGACGAATGGCAGTTTCAAAACTTGGCGCTCCTTCCTTTGGTTGGAGTAGGTTTATAATTTGCTAACAACGGATTGACGAATGGCAGTTTCAAAACTTGGCGCTCCTTCCTTTGGTTGGAGTAGGTTTAAAATTTGCTAACAATGATCTAATTGCATAATAATAATTATCTAGGTTTTAAATATAATAAATCTATTATTTAGGTACATACTCTCATTTTAAATTTTAAAGCATTTAGCATTTACTGACATGAATATGTAAAATGATACTTATTTTATTTGTTTGGTCATATATACCTTTAGGTGTATATATTCTAATACATATATTTCGTATTTAGCATTTACTAACATGAATATGTAAAATGATACCTATTTTATTTGTTTGCTCATATATGCCTTTAAGTGTATATATTCTAATACATATATTTCGTATATATATGATAGATCACTTCACAATATTAACCTAGTATTACTTCTTAGCTTCCTTTATTTATTTATTTAGGAGCTTAACAATAAATTATCTCGATTCCTTTGCCGAAATAAGATAATAATAATATTAATGATGATCACTTTGTCTTACCTAGGATCATCTAATCAAGGTTAGTTTTAGGCTAATAGATAGTGAAAATGAGTTCACTATTAGCTTTCGGCAAATAGTTACTTTCCTTAGGACGATACTTAAAAGTTTAGGTTATTAAGTAACATCTATTGATAACCTTTTTTCTTTTTTCCAGCTATTCTCTCTTTTCTTTAGTGAATTTTTTTCTCATTATTTAGTTTCATCAAAACCTTCATCCTCCTAGGTTTATAATTAACAATTTCAACTTAGGAAATAAATAACAACACTTACAATTTTTATTGATGGGGCCTTGGCCTTGAACTTCTCACAAAAAACAAGTACATAGTTACATTTTCGGTTACAAAAGAATGAGACAAAAATGGATGTTACAATTGTAGGGACCAAACCGTCTCCCCCCATTCAAATTTATCTCTCTATAGTTGAATGATAAGGATTTTGTCAATCTTCTCAAGTTTGCTCAAATTCCTCATGATTTATCTAGTCGAGAATTGCCTTCTATCCAATTCTTAAAGAATCTCAAAAGAGAAAAATAATTTTATATTGAATGGTCATCCACTATGAGGAAACATAAAGACAACGATTTAAAAGAAATTGAAAATCACTTGCTTGAATGGAATGAAGTAGAAGGCATGAGATTTATTTCAGAATCATCAAAGGAAATTGTGTTGCATCTAGAGGAAAGATGGAGAGAGTTACTAGAATTACAAGAAATTTAATGGAGACTTAAGAGCAGAGCCCTTTGGTGGGCTAAAGGGGATGAAAACATTAAGTTCTCCCATCATTATGTGAACTATAGGAAGAACAACAATACGATATGGAAAATCAATTTAGATTCTGGAAGAGAAGTAAATAGTTTTCATGATATTGAAAATGAAAGGATTAATCATTTTGACAATCTCTTCAAAGCGAAGGGATTTGAAAATACTGGAGAGGTGGTATGAATTGCTTAGCCGGTTTTTCCATGTATTGTTTAAGAAGCGGATAATGGTTTATTGATGTAGGAAGTCACAAGTAAAGAGATTGATGAGGTTCTTCATAATTTCAAAAATGACAAAAGTACTGGTTTGGATGGGCTTTTAGCTAAATTTTGCATTGGGGTGTATGAGGTTCTAGGGTAGGATCTTCTTCGGGTGATTGAGGAATCCAGAAGGAGTGGGAATATTTTAGCTAATTTTAATGTTGCTTTTATAACTATGGTCCTGAAATCCTATAATCCATGCAACTTTGATTATTTTAGGCCTATCTCGTGATGTCAAACCATTTATAGGTGCTAGAATAATTAAACCTTTGTTATCTACGGGTATTTCTCGGGAACAATTTAACTTTCTTCCAGGTAGGTAGATCCATGATGTAATTGGTGTAGCATAGGATGGATTACACTCCATCAAAACAAACAAATTAAATTCTTTGGTAATCAAAATTGATCTATTGAAGGCTTACTATAGGGTAAGTTTCATGTACCTGAGGATGGTGATGAATCAGTTGGGGTTCTATGTTCCATTCATTAAATGGGTTATGGCATGTATTACATCTATTTCTTTCTCAATTTTGGTCAATGGAACAACATCTAATTTCTTTAGACCTGGCTGTGGTATTAGGTAGGGCTGTCTGTTTGCTCTGTTACTCTTTCTTTTAGTGGCAGAAGGGCTCCACAAGTCCATTCTCTCAGCAGAAATGAATGCCTGGAAGGTTTTGTTAGACCCATGTATATTTTTTCTTGATGACATTTTATTTTTTTGTGATTGTTCGTGCAAAGACATGGTGACATTAGCTAGTATCCTAGAATTATTTTGTGTTGCATCGAGTGAAGGCATTGAGGTGGATGAAATGTTACTTGATATGAGAGGCTATTTCATTATAATCTATTTGATCTTGACTGTGGGATGAATTATATTGGGTTTCAGCTTAAGATGGACTCATATGTTAGGAAATATTGGGATTGACTATTATCAAAATGAGAGAAGGTATGTGGCTATCCAAGTCTAGGAGAGTCATGCTAGCTAAATTTGTTCTAGAGGAAAATCCAATGTATTGGATGACCCTATCCTTGATCACCATGGTGTTTTATACTCTATTAGGAAACTAATATTTCCTTTTTTTGTTAGGAAATTTAGAGAAAAAGGAGACGGTTTAGATCAAATGGCAAGCTTTAACTCTGCCTAAAAGTCAAGGAGGATGGAGCATTATAAATATTTTTTTCTTCTCAAAGGATTTGGAGGCCAAAAGTGCTTGGATATTGATCAATGGCTCGGGGCTATGAAAATAAGTAGTTATTAAGAAATATATAGATCCGGCTTCACTTTTGGAATGGATTCAAAGTCATTCAAAATCCATTCATAATGTTTATGTCATCTCAAAAGCTATTGTCTTATCATTTAATGTGATTAGGAATGGTTTAGCGTGGAAGGTAGGGGTTGGGAATAGCATATGGGTGGGCGAGGATTCCTTGGTAGGGAGTGGCACTGTCACACTCTTTTCCTTTCCATATGGTGTTGGGATGATGCACAATCATAGACTCCTTTAAAGACACTTTAGATGCCACATAATACTGAAAAAACATGGAACCTATGAGTTTAGGTGACAATTAGGGGTACTTCCCTAATGGATTTGAAGATGAATTAAAAGAAAAAAGATAGGTAATTGAATTAGCTTTCGTAATATATAACATTTATCTATAAAATAATTTGTGTAAATGATTATAAAATTAGTTTCCATTAAATTGGGTTTTCAAATTTTCAGCACATCATAACATATATGTTTGTGCGGGTGCAGCACTTATTGAGGTAAATGATGTCAATTTTGGATAAAATCTTGCAGACATATAAAGGACATATGGACTTAGTGCAACACTATTTATTCAAAAAATTTCATGAATTATTTTGTTTATTATTAATTATTGAAGTCAGAAAACCTTGAAATGAAAACATTATGTGCTGGTGCAACACTTTAGGGGGGAAATTTAATGAAATCCTTGATCTCTATATATAAGATTGTAGAGTTCGCTCTCCTCTAGTGCGCCATATAGTTTTCTTGGGAGATGGTGAAGGAAATCAAAAGTTATATAAAAAAAAATTGATGTATCTATTTTCGAAAACTAATGTGTGTCATTTAGAAGAATATTAATAAATAAATAAAACATTCACTTCTAGGAAAAAATTACATATTCAGAATCGTAAGATCGTACTCTACAATATTCTATATTTTCATAAAAAAATATTATGTTTGTCTTAGCAAAACATGCCATTGAAACTGAGCATATTGATAGATTTCTCAAATACAAGCAATAGCCCTGGTTTAATTGTCCTAGCCAATAGGTTCGGTAGCCCAAAGCTATTTCTGAACATCATGTCCAGCCTTGTTCCCGTCGAGTTTTTAAATTTAAAAAAAACGCATATGCATTTTAGCCTTGTTCATATCGCATATGTGTTTTAGCTTTAGTAGCTTGGTATGAGAGTAAAAAAGAGTTTACCAAGTTAGTGGATAGGATTTGGGAGAAACCCAATCTAAAAGAAAAAGATCATGGTAATTATTGGCCCCTCCAAAGCGGTTTATTGTAAGTGTGGCGAAAGGACTACGCTTAACCTAAACTTTGTGAATGGTTGTGGATAATGAGATCATATTATTGGAGGTTCAAGGGCTAGTCCAAAGGAGGTATTAGGATGATTAGGTTACCATGTTAGGATTCCTTTCTTGTTGCCTCTGCATGATCAACCTCAATGGCCGGAACAGGGTAAACAACAACTTTTGGCTCTGTATATGGATATGTAAATTTAACAAAAAAAATTACATATACATTGGTCTTGGAACACCATACACTTTCTCCCTCTATAACCAATCTTCCACCCTTTGTCTATCTAACACATACACATACCCTCTCTCCATCCCTCTTTATCTAACCATCGTTATTTCTCTCCTTCACCACCCTCTACCTCTACAACCATCCCTCATCCCTCTCTCTATCTCTCCCCCTTCACTCTCTCTCCCTTCCCTCTCTCTCCCTTCTTGCATATCCCCTCCCTTCCTCTCCTTCTACCTCCATGTGTTCCATCCTCTCACTCACTCCATACCTCACTTTCTCCCCTACCTCCTCTCTCCACCCCCTTCTCTCTCCCCCCATAATTCCTTCTCTCTCTTCCTCTCTTCCCCTCTCTATCTAAATCCCCCCTCTTTCCTTATTTGGCCACTCCCCCTCAAACAAACTTACACACCTCTTGGAATTGAAAAACCACACCCCCTCTCCCTATATAACCAACCTTCCCCCCTTTTTCTCTCTCACACACATCCACAAACCCTCTCTCCATCCCTCTCTATCTAACTATCACTATTAATCTCCTTCTCTATCTCTTTGCATCTATAATTGTACCTCAATCGTCTCTCTCTCCCCCCCCCCCCTCTCTTCCTAAATCCCCCCTCCTTCATAATCTCACCACTCCCCCCTCAAACAAACTTACACACCTCTTGGTCTTGGAACACCACGCCCCCTCTCCCTCTATAACCAATCTTCCCCCTTTCTGTCTCTCACACACATACACACATCCACACTGTTGAGATATTGTAACTTCTAAGAATATTATATTTGTACTTTATTATTCTGGAGATGTTTCATTCCTCCGTGGAGACCTTATTGTATATCCGAAGATGTTTATTCCTCCGTCGGAATGTGGTAACTTGAATTATTAGACTTCCTCAGTGGGGTCAACCCAGATTCAATTTTAATGGGGTGTTTAAGTCCCCTAGTGGGGTCGTCCCAGTCAACATTATGTTAAGTGGTTAAGTTGTTGAGGCCGGCCTAGTTAGTGTAAAATTCAAGTCGAAGTAGTTTATAAATAGAGGAGGTGTGTTCTTCATTTAACACACTCATTCATTCACTTGTGATTGGCGCACAGGAGAGAGAGAGATCTGCATAGGAGGAGAAGGAGCTCTTGTTTGGGGATTACATCTTTGTATTTGTTCATCATCTATATTGAGGAAGCTTTGTTGGGTTTTCTACCCCATGCGGGTTTCCCAGGATAAATCTGTGTCTCTTGTATTTATGTCGTGCTTGTTGTTCTTTCAGTGATCCTATATATGCTATTGTTGTGAAATTGAATGTAATACTGATGTTATCTATCTTAGCATTTTGAATTTTAACATGGTATCAGAGCTAGCCTGAAGGAAGGAAATGCGTGGCACTCCGTGGCATACATCTCTCTCGGAGAATCCACTAAATCTCATACCTGTGTGGTTGGAAAGATAACAGGTCAAGCTCGGACCCTATAGATCCAAAATTGCAGAAATACACCAGAAACAATACGGCACATCTGAAATGGCTCAACGGAGGAAATCTAAGAAGAGGAAGAAGAAGCTCTCACTTAGGGTTTTCAATTTTTAATATGGAAGGACCTGATACAATTTTGGAGACACCTGATGCAACATTGGAAAATTTTATAATGGATTTGGAATCCATTCATCATAGATATTAATCCTCCATCAAAATGTTGTGGGAGGAAGGAGATTGAAGATTAGGGTTTCCAAGTAAGAAGAAACCTTAGCAAAGTTGGTAGACTCATAGGGAAGCGATGAAGAAGGTTTAAATAGCACTGACATTCTATTATCATAGCACCATGAAAATATATAAGATGTTTACAAGTGATCTACCATGGATGGTTAAGCTTTTACCCTTATAGAGAAGACTACTCGACAAGTATGACTTGAGAAGATACAGGTATGTTTTGAAATATGGTTCATGATTAAGTTCATAATATGTTTGTCTTCAAATTATTGAGGTTAGTACGATCATGATTAGTTTTAGATTGTCTAATCAAATTAGTAAAAGCATGAATGCATGTGAATGATAGAAGACATTCATTGATTAGTGTTATGAAACTTATGATTGTACTAATGCGCCTATGGTGTTGTATGAGGATGATGATGTCTTCTAACAAGATACAGGGACATCAAGAAATACAAATCAAGTTCTATGACCATGATGACATGAAGACAAAGACTCATCCATAGTATTTGACCACATAGAAGCTCTACTTACGAGGTATGTATGACTTTGTTCTACTATTCTTAACTTATCAGATATGCAGGTTCTAGCACAAGGTCTCTAAATCATTGAATTGAACAAATAAGATATTGTTTGGGTATGTTAAGACATAACCAAGAATGATAATCCAGATATGTTTTCCTATATCAAGTTAGAATCCTACTTTGTGTTAGGATGTTAGGTAAATATACATGTGTATGAAATAATCATGACCATACATACTTAAGATTATTTAGAATCATAATGTTTTGATAGTATTGAGATTATACTAATGAATGTATGATTATGTATGAGATCATGAGGATGACACTAGTGCACACTTAAGCATGTATAGTGGTACAGAATGGAAAGATGTTCAAATACATATAATTATGCTATCATAAAATAGAAATCAAGCGGGAGGCAACCACACAAACATAAAAGATAAGTATTTGAGTTGTTATTTGAATCTCTGAATAGTCAATAATATTGCTCGTAATAGTTGTATTCCTAGAATATATCATGCACAGTGTAAGAATTCATATAGCATTGAACAATATACTACTAATATGCATATGATGGGTAAGTTGGACAAACATTCCATTGTTGTTTATATAGAATGAAACCTCTTTGTTGACATGGTGAGAGCTGTGCACGCTCTTGATAGTATGTTCTGGTAGAGATGGAAGGCATATAGATAACCACTATATGCATATAGGATATGGAAAGTGTTGTGCTAAAGTATTGGTCAAGATAGTTGCATAACTATGTGAATCATATCTGTATGCATAATAGGTTATCATATCAACATGATTTGATGATTATGAAGTATTACTAATCATGTAATTAACTTTGATTTGTAGGAAAAACCATGTGGTATGATCTACAAAAGAAGGATGATAAACACCGAACAAGTGATGGATGTTCAACAAGAAGCCTTACAAATCAAACATAATATAGAAGGCTCATGGCTAGAGGATTCTCTTAGAAAGAGGGAGAGGATCATGCCGAGATGTTTGCTCTACATGGATAGATAAGGCCATTCTCTTAATGGTGTAATTGAATAATAAGTATGAATCGAGAAAACTACCAGGATTCAATTGAAGAAAGATTTGTATGGGTACCCAGGATCGATATTCATTTGATGAGCTTAATGATCACCATGGGTTATGCAGATTTCAACCTTTGCTACAAGGTTGAAGATGGTTTCTATATATAGATGACATTCTTCTCTTAGATGGATGCAAGAAGCAACTCACCACAAAGTTCGAATGATCTTGAGGATCATATCAGTAGACCCATCTGACAAGAGATGGCACAGATAGATATGCAGAAGATCACTCAATGCAGAGTGTGAATGATGTTCAATCATAGAGGGAGAATTGATAGCTTCTTGAGAAGCTTGGGATTTACCAAAAGTAAAGCTGATCCTAACCTTTACTTTGAGGTTATGGATGATTAACCTGTCATACTATTACTGTATGTGGATAATCTCTTTCTGACGGGTAATGAGAAACAGATCATGTAAAGCAAGAAGAAGCTAGCTATAGAATTTGAGATGAAAGATATCGGATTAATGCATTACTTCCTAGGTATGGAAGTATAGCAAGGCCCAGAAGGAATATTTCTCAACCATGGAAAGTATTTGATATGTTGGAATGCAAAACCATGGTCACTCCCATGGATTCCAACTTGAAGTTGTTAGCCAATGACTCATCAGAGTTAGTGGATGTGACTATGTATAAAGAGAACATTTGGTCATTGATATATCTGACAAATACCAGGCCAGATATATGCTTTGCTATGAACACCTTGAGTCAGTATCTAGTGGAACCTAGGCATGTTCACCTGATAGCTGCAAAGCATGTGATGAGGTACCTAAAGGGTATGATATACTTTGGTCTATGTTATCTTGGAGATCATGAATTCATACTGTATAGCTACACAAATGCTAATTGGGCAGGAAGTGTATCAGACAGGAAGAGCACATCGGGCGGATGTTATTGTCTAGGATATGCCATGATCTCGTGGTTTAGCAGGAAGTAGTCTAGTGTGGCTCTCAGCACAGCTGAATTAGAGTATATAGCTGCTTGCTCTACTAGTTGTGAAGCAATATGGCTTCAGAAGTTGTTATCAGGATTGTTTGACTTAGAGATGGACCCCACTGTGATCCTGTGTGACAACCAGAGTTGTATCAAGATGACAGAGAATCCAGTATTCCATAAAAAGTCAAAGCACATTGAAATACGATATTTCCATTTATGGGATATGGTGCAGAAAGGAGCTATAATGCTCAAGTATGTGAGCACTGACGAGCAAGTTGCTGATGTATTGACCAAACCTCTGTCTCGAGTAATGTTTAAGTATTTCCAAGACAAGCTTGGTGTAGTTTAGAAGGACCCTCCTTGAAAGGGGGAGTGATATGGTCGATGATGATATTTGGATACTGGTATTGATGTGGATACTGTATCTATGAGAGGATACTGTATCGATGATGAGGATACTGTATCGATGATGAGGATAATTGTATTGATGATGAGGATACTTGTATTGATGATGTGGATACTTGTATCGATGATTAGGATACATGTATTGATGATGTGGATACTTCTATCGATGATCAGGATACTTGTATTGATGATGTGGATACTTGTATCGATGATGAGGATACATGTATCGATAATGAGGTTACCTGTTCCGACGATGAGGTCGATGATGAGGTTACCTGTCTCAAGGATGAGGTCGATGATATGAATGATAAGGTTGATAAGTGGTCCTAAGACTTGGTTTAAGTTGACGAGGGGATTGTATCATCCCCAGACTTCGGTCCCTGAATTGATCCACAGACATATGTCTCCGAGAAATGGTCCCTAGTGGACGAGAAGGGATTGTATCATCCTCAGACTTTGGTCCCTGAATTGATCTCTGGACATATGTCTCTGAGAAGTGGTCCCTAGTGGATGATAGGGATTGTATCATCCCTAGACTTCGGTCCCTGAATTGATCTGTAGACATATGTCTCTGAAAAGTGGTCCTTAGACTTTGTCTAACTGTACGTGATAGGACTGCATCGTCCCTAAACAGTTGCTTCAAAATGTACGCGATAGGACTGCATCGTCCCTAAACAGTTGGTTCAAAATCTATGTGATATGGATTGAATCGTCCATAGACATGAGAGGTTTCTTAAATTGATAAGGATTGATCATCCTATAAGTAGCTCTGGATTGCATCATCCATAGACATGAGAGTCTTAAATTGATAAGGATTGATCATCCTGTAAGTAGATTTGGATTGCATCATCCATAGACATGAGAGGTGTCTTAACGTGAGAAGGATTGATCATCCTGTAAAGTAGATATGGATTGCATCGTCTATATACATGAGAGGTGTCTTAAATTGAGAGGGATTGATCATCCCATAATTGGATCATGTGTATTGCAGAGTATGTTGCTATGATGATGTTGTTGATCGAGAAGATACATATGATGATGTTGTTGATCGAGAAGATCCAGATGATGATATTGTTGATCTAGAAGATCCATATGATGATGTTGTTTATCGAGAATATCCAGATGATCGAGAAGATCTAGATGATGATACTGTTGATCGAGAAGATCTAGATGATGATGTTGTTGATCGAGAATATCCAGATGATGATACTGTTGATCGAGAAGATCCAGATGATGATGTTGTTCATTGAGAAGATCCAGATGATGATGTTGTTGATCGAGAAGATCTAGATGATGATGTCGTTGATCGAGAAGATCCAGATGATCGAGAAGATCTAGATGAGGATGATATTGATCGAGAAGATCTAGATGATGATGTTGTTGATCAAGAGATCCAGATGATGATGTTGTTGTTGCTGTTTGGATGCTGCAGAAGATGAAGACTCGGTACTGAAGATGTTTATATTCCAGTATTGAAGATTTGAAGATGTTCCAGTAACTATTTGAGTTACTGATGATGTTAAAGAAAGCTTCCAATGATTTATAGATGTATCATGTATCATGTAGTTGATGACTCCTTGCTCCTGCACATGTTGTTATAATATCCTTCGCGTTAAGGCGGAGTGTTGAGATATTGTAACTTCTAAGAATATTATATTTGTACTTTATTATTCCGAAGATGTTTCATTCCTCCGTGGAGACCTTATTGCATATCGAGAGATGTTTATTCCTCCATTGGAATGTGGTAACTTGGGTTATTAGACTTCCCTAGTGGAGTCATCCTAGAGTCAGTTGTAATGGGGTGTTTAAGTACCCTAGTGGGGTCGTCCCAGGCAGCATTATGTTAAGTGGTTAAGTTGTTGAGGCTGACCTAGTTAGTGTAAAAGTCAAGTTGGAGTAGTGTATAAATAGAGGAGGTGTGTTCCTCATTTAACACACTCATTCACTCACTTATGATTGGCGCATAGGAGAGAGAGATCTTTTCATAGGAGGAGAAAGAGCTCTTGTTTGGGGATTACATCTTTGTATTTGCTAATCATCTATATTGAGGAAGCTTTACTGGGTTTTCTACCCCATGAGGGTTTCCTAGGATAAATCTGTGTCTCTTGTGTTTATGTTATGCTTTTTATTCTTTCAGTGATATTGTATATGCTATTATTGTGAAATTGAATGTAATACTGATGTTATCTATCTTAGCATATTGAATTTTAACACACACACCCTCTAAAGCAATATTTTTGTTTCCCCTCCCTCCCGCCAAAACCATTTCTCTCTCCCTCCCTCCCTCTCCTTCTACCTCCATGTGTTCCATCCTATCACTCAATCCATCCCTCACTTTCTCCCCCTACCTCCTCTCTCCACCTTCAATCCTTCATCCCTCCTTCATCTCTCCATCTTTCTCTCCATTCCTTAATATCCATCTCTCTCTCTCTCTCTCTCTCTCTCTCTCTCTCACACACACACACACACACACACACACACACAATACCTCATCTCTATCCCTCAGTGTAACCATCCTTGACCATCCTTCATTTCCCTAAATCCCTACTCTCTCACTGTTATTATCCCACTCTCTCACCCTCTAACCATCCCTCCATCCATCATTCTCTCTCTCTCTCTCCTCTCTCTCTCTTTGAATCTCCCCCTCTCACTCTTTAACCACCCCCCCATTTGTCTCTCTCACTCAATCACTCTATACCTCTCTCTATACCACCACTCTATCCATCCCTCTCCTCCCTCTCACTCTTTAACAACCCCCCCCATTTGTACCTCCATCCATTATTCTATATATTTCCTCCATCCATTATCCTATATATTTCTTGCACCCAATAATCCATCTCTCTTATATATCTCCCTCTTCCATCCCCCTCATCCCTCCCTCACTGTTATTATCCCACTCTCTCACCCTCTAACCATCCCTCCATCCATCATTCTTCTCTCTCTCTCCTCTCTCTCTCTTTGAATCTCCCCCTCTCACTCTTTAACCACCCCCCCATTTGTCTCTCTCACTCAATCACTCTATACCTCTCTCTATACCACCACTCTATCCATCCCTCTCCTCCCTCTCACTCTTTAACAACCCCCCCCCCATTTGTACCTCCATCCATTATTCTATATATTTCCTCCATCCATTATCCTATATATTTCTTGCACCCAATAATCCATCTCTCTTATATATCTCCCTCTTCCATCCACCCCATCCCTCCCTCACTGTTATTATCCCACTCTCTCACCCTCTAACCATCCCTCCATCCATCATTCTCTCTCTCTCTCTCTCCTCTCTCTCTCTTTGAATCTCCCCCTCTCACTCTTTAACCACCCCCCCATTTGTCTCTCTCACTCAATCACTCTATACCTCTCTCTATACCACCACTCTATCCATCCCTCTCCTCCCTCTCACTCTTTAACAACCCCCCCCATTTGTACCTCCATCCATTATTCTATATATTTCCTCCATCCATTATCCTATATATTTCTTGCACCCAATAATCCATCTCTCTTATATATCTCCCTCTTCCATCCCCCCCATCCCTCCCTCACTGTTATTATCCCACTCTCTCACCCTCTAACCATCCCTCCATCCATCATTCTCTCTCTCTCTCTCTCTCCTCTCTCTCTCTTTGAATCTCCCCCTCTCACTCTTTAACCACCCCCCCCATTTGTCTCTCTCACTCAATCACTCTATACCTCTCTCTATACCACCACTCTATCCATCCCTCTCCTCCCTCTCACTCTTTAACAACCCCCCCCCCATTTGTACCTCCATCCATTATTCTATATATTTCCTCCATCCATTATCCTATATATTTCTTGCACCCAATAATCCATCTCTCTTATATATCTCCCTCCCTCCCTCCCTCCCTCCGTCCCTCTTATATTTATTCCCCTCCCACCAATCCCTTCCCTTTATATTTATCCTCCCTTCAGTTCCCCCCTCATATTTCTCCCCCTACCCATCCCTCCCTTCCCCTTATATTTCTCCTCCCTTTAGCCCCCCCCATATCTCTCCCCTTCCCATCCCTCCCTCCCATGATTCCCTCTACATCTTCCTCTCCCTCCTTTGAATCCCCCCCTCTTTTAGCTTAATTAATGTAATGTTGGGCCATGAGCCACCCCATAGACCGTCTGGATGGAATCTTGGCTGTCTAAATGTGATTATAATGGGATAAGGGTGCCATTATAGGGTTTTGGATGGGAAGGATGGGTCTCTAGACATTGACCATAGTCATGGAAGAAAAGACAATGAGTCTCTAAATCAACACACATGCCTTATAGATGGAATATTTTGCCTTATTGGGATATGGGTGTCATTATGAGGTTTTATGCACTGAGGATGGGTCTCAGGGTCTTAACCATTATAATGGGACAAAAGTGTAACAGAAACAAGTCTTAAACCACTACACATGCCTTTTAAAGGGGAGATTTAGCCTTAACATGGGATATATGTGCCATTAGGCTATTTTATGCATTGAAGATTGTTCTTGAGGCATTGACCATGGTCATATAGGAACCATTATGAATATTTCCAGGCAAGACATAGTTCTAAAGACACTACCATTGTCCAAGGATAAATCCAATCTTCTAGGGATGAAATGATGTTTTTATGGTTCATGGACAAATCAAAAGGTCCTAGACTATGAAAATCCCTATAAATGGAGTCTAAATGGGATAATGGTGTCATTATAAGGTTTGGGACTTTGAGCATGGTCATGGAAGAAAAGGTATGGTCTTAGGACCTAAATGAAGCTTTTATGGCTCATGAGCTGTAAATGAGACCTTTAATCACCGCACATGCCTTCTAGATGGTATATTTGGCCTCTAGGTTGGGTATGGGTTCCATTATCAGGTTATGTGCACCAAGGATAGGTATCGAGGTCTTAACCATGGGTATGGGTTCCATTATAAGGTTATGAGGTTTCAATACTTGATATGCACTAAATTGCATGTGCGATATATCACATATGCGATTTAGTGATCACGTTATACAAACTGGCCGTTAGGTAAAAAGCATACTATGCATATCGCATATGCGATATAACACATATGCATTAAAACGGACATGCGTTATATCGCATATGCGATATGTGTTTTATAAAAAATGTTGGGTTGCGGGCTATGGGCCAGTTTTATTGTAGCAAAAGGAAGAATTATTCTGAACCCGCGCACAGAGAACTGTTCAACCTGCCATTTAATCATTTATTACACAAATCCATAGGTTTTGTACAAGTTTGGGTGGATTTCAATGGGAAATGTATGTAATAGAGGTCGGAAGTCAGCAAGGAAGGTGCTTACACCGAAAGAAGATGAAAATAAAAAAAGAAAAGAAGAGGGAAGATTCAAGAAATTGTCAGCATTCATTGGATGAGAAAATACTTCCCATTCCCACTCAACAATTACTTGACGTAGAGGCTGAGGAAGATATTGCAACGTTAATGGAAGCTATTTATAGGAGAGATGATAATCTTGGTCCGTTATTAAGTGGACAATCTTGTGAAGAGTTCAATCATTATGTTCTTAATGATGAAAATGTGACTTCGCAACAACCATGCCAGGTGGTTCAATCTCCTAATCGAAGTTGTCAGCCTGTAGTGGATGTAAACGTCACTCCAACATTTCAAACGGCAAGAAATCTTGCATCAAAATGAAAGAGAACTCCTAAACGCATACAAGTGGACGAGAGCGAATTGACTTCCATGGAAGGTAAGGTGGCTAAATGCACTATCCTTTGTCATTGTTCTCAAATAATGAAACAATATTTTGATAAAAAATATGAAGCCAGTAAATGCCAATTGTTTTTAGATTTGATTAAATCTAGAAATATGGAAACTGATAGAATAAAGTTAGGCATAAGAACATTGAAAAATATCAAATCAAGTAATCACATTGTTAAATCTCTTGTTGTTGCATTCACATCGATTGGTAAAAAAACTCGTTCACGAGACTGTAATGTGGCTCGCCGCGTATTGGCTAAATCAATTGTATGTAGATCCACAAGACAACATCGTTTA
Source organism: Larix kaempferi (assembly GCA_027924585.1). Classification (NCBI taxonomy): domain Eukaryota; kingdom Viridiplantae; phylum Streptophyta; class Pinopsida; order Pinales; family Pinaceae; genus Larix; species Larix kaempferi. The sequence goes on from BSBM01000303.1 coordinate 1,344,692, forward strand.
CTTAAATGCACATCACAAATTGTGCCTTTACATCCAAAGACACTTAAAAAACATTCAGTAAGAAGAGATAACCTTGATGTAGAGGTACAAATGGAAACATTATGGCCATTTAGCGGTAGGTAGCCCCGCAAAGACATGAAGTTAGTCGAAGTAGTGAAGCGACTAGTGCACATTTTTTGGCATGATAACACTAGGCCTTATTCTAACACAAAGGATGTGTTAAAACAATGTAGAGGTTCTATGAACAATGAACCTCATGTTAAACATTATATTGACATGACACAAACTCAATTGTTTGAGATGTTAAAGTTTCCCACGTAGAGCTAAGGCTTGGGCAAAGATATTTTGAAAAATGAAAGCTTTGGTATGTTAGAATCAATACCATCCAAAACACTTGTTTTTGTAGATACCACATAGATTTTGATCTATATTATCATGCATTTGCACATATATGTCGTTTTTGGCATCCTAACCATGTGCAGGAATGGTCAAGTACAGTACCGCCAATGTCATCTAGAGATTTCATCCATAACATAATGTGTCCGAGGAAAGATGGGAAGACAGATTACTTAAAACAATGTGTAGAGGGTTCTTGCAACAATTGTGGTGGGCTATCATTATGGTCTGATTGCATCCATGAGAGTGAAGATCAAGCATTCAGGAATACAGTTGTCGAGAAGAAGAACTATCGGTATGAGACATATCAGCTACATGATGGGAAAGAAAGTAGGAAGATTAAATTGGTGACTTCACAGGTGAAAATCTACACCAATAATATTCATTTAACTGAGTGTACATTGTTTATGTTGTTTTATAACATTGTTAAATATTGACATATTAATACTCATGTAAATATTTTCATGTTGTTTTATAACACTGTTTATTTTTTCTAGCAAGTGCAACTATGTGATTTTATTTCAGAGTTCCATGGAAAGATCCAACAGTACATTCAGTAGGTCGATATGGAACAGTGGAAAGATGGGCAATTCAGAATATGCCGGGACACCTTCCCTCTCACAAAAATACTATCAGTGGTTGACTTTGCAGAAAATTACACCCTACAACCACAGAATGAAATACAAAGTCAATACTATCACTTAGAGAAGGTGATCATAATGGTCCATATCACTTATCGACATGGGCTAGATAGCAATGAAGAGAAACATGTGATATTGAAATAAATTCCCTTTTACATAAGTGACGACCAAACCCATAACATCTATTTTCTACTCCGTTTGTTTTTTCATTCCTGCACCGAGAGTCACCAAGTGTCCCTGAACGACATTTTCATGCGCATTTCAACTCGACATAATTCAGAAACCGAAGGTCGGATCGACGAACCGTTGTATCTGTTGGTCTCCTGGCATGGGATTACCTCTAGGGGGGCCTCTCCACCATGTTACCATGTCTCAGTGACTTCATTGTGGATTGATTTCGTAAACTAGGGTTTTGCTTAGTTTCCTTCAATGCAACTCTCGCATTGGTGGGTCAACATTGCAAAACCCTCGACCGTGCCAAAGTTGGTCATGTTCCCATATCGAAATCTCGCATACACACTTGCATGAGCCAAGGACATGCAATCTTGCTACTCCATTTTCTTTTTTGCTCCCAGACCGAGAGTCACCAAGTGTCCCTGAATGAGATTTTCATGCGACTTTCAACTCGACATAACTCGACAACCGGAGGTCCGATCGATGAACTGTCGACTCCGTTGGTCTCTTGGCATGAGATTACCTCTAGGGGTGCCTCTCCACCATGTTTTCATGGCCTAGTGACTTCATTGTGCATTGATTTCGTAAACTAGGGTTTTTCTTAGTTTCCTTCAATGCAACTCTCGCATTGGTGGGTCAACTACAGATTGGTAGCTATGTTGGTCTCCCTTATATGTAGTTACACTTAGACAATATACCTAATCTACAAGAAAATATGGAAATAAAGCTAGGTTTTAGCGCATAAGGCCCATTATTCTCTTCCAATGACCTCTTTTAGACACCTAGACACATTCTTGGTGCACAACTAACCCATGGATGTCCCCCATAACACCCTTCAAGGTGATTGGTAACCAAAAATGGTTAGAAGTGGAGGTTTGAGGAATGGTGGTTGGGATCGAGAAGAAAATTTTAGGGATAAAGGTCAATGTTTCCCTCCCTCAATTATGTTCATGGACCATAGAACCATCCATGATTACCAAGGCCTCATAACAGTTCCCATATTCAAATCAAATGTCAAGGAATCCTTAAGGGGGGCTTATTTTTAGTTTTCAAGTGTTGTTCGTGGTGCTCAAGATTGAGAAGCTTTAGTAGGGCCTAAGGAAATCCCCCCCCTGAACCATGTTTCTACCTTGATACACATTTCTAGTGCACAAAACCTACTCATGGTGATTGTAGTTGAATCAAATGCCAAAAACCACCTACAAAAATCCTACATGTTGGTTCGGGTACTTGGTCAAGGTTTTGATCTTGAGAAGCTTCAACAAGATCCTAATACAATTTTTTTTAGTTATTAATGATGGTTAAGGCCCCTCAAACCATCCATGCTTCAGTGTGGTGGTCTAAGGATGTGTTCATGGTTCTTGATCCTAATAAACTATGTTTAGGGTCTAATGTTGTTGTTGCTCTCCCCCATTCAGTATCAAGGTCTTGAGAATGTTGTTTCCATACCATGAATATGGTAATGTTCTCAATACCAAACGACTATGCATGAAACATATTAAGGGCAACCACATCCAAATCCTAGGACAAAGAAACCCCAATGAGGGCTCGTTATTAAGGGCACACACATCCAACTCCTAGGACAAATCCCAACCTTATTATCTTTGAAAAGTTAGGTTATCTATACAAACATAGACATTTCCAAGGAAATTCTACTATTGCAATACTTTTTGTTGTTTAGTGTGATTGAGAACACAATTTTTGTCAAATTATTATTTGTTTGATCCTTGTGAATATGGGAAATAGACTCAATTGAGAAACAAATTTGATAGGAAGGAGCATCCCCCTGAAAAATTCAATGAATTAAGAGAAAATACATAGTTGGGTAAAGAAAAACATAGGCATGCACTTACATAGGGTATTCATCATATATACTTGTTAGATGCCTAATTTCTAAAATGTTGACACCTACATTGCTTCTACGAACCAAACAAGGGTTCAAACATCTTCAACAATTGGCAAAACGTCATTGTAGCGAGGTGATATCATTGTGTTAATTGTTGGTTGTTCATAAAATACCCGGTAGAGATTCAACTTACTCAAACATTGATCAAACTAGGACTTGAATAAGATACAGGACAAGATTCATTGCTAGTTGTTTCGAAAAAAAGTTGATATATAGTCTGTTAATCTTATAGACACGTGTCCAAGCTCAAGTATTTCAAACATTGATACTTATATTTCCTCTATTAATCAAAACTAGAAAAAAATACCTTAACACTTGTTAACTCATCATTTCAAAAGGCCATAAACCTAAAAACATAGTTAAGCATTTCTGCAAGGAATATAATGCACATCATGTTCCCATATCAAGTCAACCATATATATAAATCTGAACATTGCTTTATATTATATGTACATATAATGTTTTCAAAAATTGCATGCCATGGCCATAATACAAAATAGTGGATCATATTGTACATCTATGTGTATACAAACAAAACTGTACATGTATGTATCCCCCCTATACATGGATTCTATTTACCCCCCTATACGTGAACTTTATTTATCCCCCTTTTCACTACCACTGTTAGTCGATTTTGATAAGTCTATCTTTATTTTTCAGCTACTCGATGGTATTCCCCAACACTGAATAGGAGGACCAATTCTCATTTGCGGAGACTACACACAAACCAAAATTTGTAAGTTAGTTTACCAAGCTATAAAATTAAATACAACTCTATGTACATTTGTTCAAATTCCAAGCAAATATAACATTTTTACTTACTGTGCGTGTGTAAGTCATGGTACTCGTCAATGTAACTACATGTACCTGGGTGGCGTGGAGGGTCATCAGTGGACCCAATTGGGTGCTCTTCAATCCCCACTTGCTCAAAAGATACCTGCATAAAGTAACATATGTCAATGTCAACAAATTCAAAGAAAACGAGACATATACTACATGGGCGGACAATGAATTTTTCAAGGAAAGCGAGACATACATGTACCTAGTGGGGGGGGAGAGGTGGGTCACCAGCAGCCTCGAACTGGTGCTCTTGAAGCACCACTTCCTCACTAGATTCCTGCATAAAGTAACATATGTCAATGTTAGCAAATTCAAAGAAAATGAGACATATACTACATGGACGGACATGATTTTTTCAAAGAAAGCAAGACATACACATACCTGGGGGGGAGAGGTGGGTCACCAACAACCTCGATTTGGTGCTCTTCAAGCACCAATGCCTCACTAGATGCCTACATAAAGTAACATATGTCAATGTCAGCAAATAAAAGGAAAATGAGACATATACTACATGGACAGACAATGAATTTTCAAAGAAAGTGAGACATACATGTACCTGGGGGGGGCAGAGGTGGGTCACCAACAACCTCGATTTGATGCTCTTCAAGCACCACTACCTCACTAGATTCCTGCATAAAGTAACATATGTCAATGTCATCAAATACAAAGAAAACGAGGCATATACTACATGGATGGACAATGACTTTTTCAAAGAAAGCGAGACATACATGTACTTGGGGGGGGAGAGGTAGGTCACCAACAACCTCGATTTGGTGCTCTTCAAGCACCACTTACTCAGTAGATGCCTGCATAAAGTAACATATGTCAATGCTAGCAAATACAAAGAAAACGAGACATATACTACATGGATGGTCAATGACTTTTTCAAAGAAAGTGAGACATACTTGCATATACAAATTAAACTATACTACATATACCTGGGAAAGGTGAAGAAGTGGGTTACTAGTGGATGAAATAATTGACAATGGCCTAAATGAATGGGCATATGCATCAATCAAAAAGTCCATTCAGGTGGCATAGATATCATGCTACGTAACAAAACATAAAGATACAATTAGAAAATTTCTAATAATTAAAAGCATACATGTTGAATCATTAAAAGCATAATTAAAAGAATACCCGGGTTTGGGATTCTTCCTCTACATGCGAGGGACCTGCCTGGGATTCCACAAACTCATCGTGCCCACCCTAAATAAAACATATTGTATCCATATTAAGGTGTATTGAATGTTGCAATCTCTACTATAAATATGTAAATCACGATGACAAATTAAAAAGTAAAGTTCTTATAGCTAATGGTGAAGCACTAAAATCATATGCAGCATTGACTGCTGCATCAATGTCATCAACATCAACGGCTGGATTATGCGAATTTGGGGTGTCATTGGACACCAACTATATATTTGTTCACGTAAATTGTAAGATAATTAAATAGAAATAAATTACGAAACAATTGAAAACTGTGATATAAAACAAAATATACTATGTAAAGAATGAGTTTTACTTACATATCAGAGTAATCCATCACCATCAAACTCTGAAGTAGGTCCATAGCATATGATTCCACACTCTGTGCAAGGGTGTGGAATAACACGACACTCTGAACCCTTTGTGTCTCCGATGCGATCTGTATCTCTGGTACGGTCTAGAGACCTAGTAAGTGCATCCTCAGTGTGCGACGATCCAGCCCCAGATGGGCCATCCTCAGAAGTGCCAACCCCTTGGCCTGCATTTCCTTTGACAATAGTCCCATGTCAGAGCAATGTATTTTCCAAATGGAATAAGGCCTGCTATGTATCATCAATAAGGGTACCCACAGGAGGATATACCCGAGGGGGGTTTGGTGTACGTGGAGGGCGTCGCACACAATTAGGATCAGTCCCAGCCCCTTCCCTATCTTGGGGCATCCCATGAACTACACCCTGGAATTCTAAAATATCAAAATAGTTCACATGTCTACCCAAGATAAATTCTGCATACATCTTCCTCAGGAAATAGAATGGGATGTCTCTATTCCCATGAGGGTCTTCATCGAAGACCATGTACAAGCGATCTATCCAATTGGCTTTCACATTTGGTTCCACGCACCAGTCTATGGAAATGTGTGTTCGAATGGTGGGTGGAACCAATCTAGTGCTAGGGTCCCAGAATAATGAAAACAGTTGGCCTTTGGTTATCTTTAGTTTTTTCACATCTTTGTAGCTCAACCCAGTGGAATAGTATTTCCTCTAGGAATCTCTGTATGAGCTAATGTTGTACAGTGCTCCCTGGGCATTGGTAATTGTGTTTGTTATGGTACCTAATGCCTCGACTAATGATTGTCTTAAATGGTCCCTCCTCTAAACAGTGAGCTAAGGCACCTTAATGCACCCGAATGAGCCATAATCTCTGAATTTTGGTTGTGTTCCTCCTCGATGTTTGGTTTTGTGTCTGGATTTGGGTTTGTGTTTGGGTCTTGGTTATCAGTGGTTTCATTATGCACCTTTTCTTCAACATTTTTGTTCTCTGTTAAGATTAAAACAACAAATTCAAAATTTATTTAATATTCATTGTTTGGTTTAATACAACAAATTTTATTAAATTCATTTAAAAAAACAAAATCTATTAAATTAACAAACAAAAACAAAAATTGAAAGCAATTTTGAAGGAAATGGCCACCTACCTTCCATTGTATCCAACTTGTGAATCGACCCTTCCAAATTCGCCTCCAAATTCGCTCAAACTCAAATCGCCTTTGCGTTTTATCGGTCTCCCGATACCTTCGGCCTTGACTGTGAAATGCGAAATTGAGGTCGTCGGCCTCTGTTTTTTTTTTTTTTTTTGGTATTACAAATCGTACTTGCAATATATCGCAAGTGTGATATATCGCACATGCGATATAGGCTAACTAAGCTTAACCTCAGTTTTGGGCTCGGGTTTTCTGAAGCTAGCCACGATAACGCATATGCATTATAGATTTACATTTCGGACATGTGTTTCTGATTTCTAAAGTGGCACTAAAAAGTGGAACCAACTTCATGCATGCACCCTGTTGCAACTTAGGTTTAGAGGTCTGTTTGCTCTTCATCAAAATCTTGATCAAGCGACTTCCTCTATGCTGGGTCAAGGATGTTTGAATGTAGATTATTTAGGTTTTAGGAATGAAGATGTTATTCTTTGGAAGGCCTATATGAATCAATTAAATAAATGTCATGTCAAAATTCAGTAGCGGAAGGATTCTTTGGTATGGGCATTTGATCCTCATGGTAACTACTCTCCAAAATTGTGTTATGGTACATTGTTGGGTTCAGATCAAACAATAGTACCATATTGGTGATGACATGCAATCTAGAAGTTCAACTATTCAACTAAGGATGTGGTTCTTTGTACTGACCTGGGATAATTTGCAAAGAAGGAACTGGTAGGGGACACTTAGATGTGTTTTGTGCAAAATTGCTAAGGAGTCAAAATACCATTTGATTGTAAATTGCAAGTATGTCACTTAGGTTTAGAAGGAACTAGGAATTTTAATTAAAATGAGATGTCTTTGGGTAGGATTAACCATCCAAGACTATCTTAAGAGCTGGCGTCTTAAACCAGGTTTTAATCCAATTAAGAGTTTGCCTCTTATATTGGCCTGGCAAGCTTGGATTTCTAGGAATCATATTCTTTTTTAAGACTCTTTTATCTCTTCTCTCATATGTGCAAGTAGAAGCCTAGCCATTCTTAATAGTTTTCCTCAAATCGTCAAAATTTTCATTCTTGGGCAGGTGAAGGAAGAGGTGATTAACAAGAACATACCGTGGTTGCATTTTGATGATGCAGCGTAGAGAGACCATTGCTTTTCAGGTGCAGGAGGAGTGCTACGTGTGACTAAGGATAAATAGTATAAATTTAAGGCTGGATTGGGGTCAGGAACGAATAATTTTGTAGAGTTGTGTGTTCTTAATGTAATAAGCTTTAGTTAATAGGATTGAGGTCGGGGATGAATAAGCTTTAGTTAATAATCTACAGCCATGGTCATATAGAGTCAATCAATGTCAATTAAACATGCTCAACCATAATCAAACATGGTTATCTTTGGTTGACCATGGTTGACTATGGTTGACCATGGTTGGTTAATAATAATAATAACAATAATAATAATAACCATCGTTATTTATTAAGCATGGTTGAATATGGTTGACCATGGTTAACCATGGTCAACCATAATTAACCATGGTCAACCAAATCCAACCATGGACAACCATGGTCAACGAAGGACAAACATGGTCAACCGAAGTCAACCATGGTCAACCATAGTCTACAATGGTCAACCATAGTTAACCACTATATTTAATTATCAATAAACCATATTCAATTAGTCAACCATGATCAACCACAATCAACAAAAGTCAACCATGGTTAGCCAAATTCAACCATGGTTAACCATAGTCAACCATGCTCAACCATAGTAAACCATTGTTAACCATCGTGAACCAAAGTCAACCATAGTCCACCATATGGTTGACCATGGTTAGTTAAGAATAGTAATAATAATATTAACCAACTATGGTTGGTTATTACTAATAATAATATTATAAAGCATGGTTGACTATGGTTGACCATGGTCTACCATAGTCAATCATGGTCAACCAAGTCAACGATATTCAATCACGGTCAACCATAGACAATCAAGGATAGCCATGCTCAACTAAAGTTAACCATGGTCAATCATAGTTAACCAGAGTCAACCAACCATGGTCTACCAAAGTCAACCATGGTCAACCATAATCAACCATGGTCAACCCAATCATGGTTGACCATGCTTAACCAGTATATTTAATTATTATATTGTTTATTATTTAATTATTATTATTTAATTATTAACCAATGTATTTATTATTATTTAATTATATTTAATATTTTGTTTATTTATAATTTTTATAATAACAATTATTATTATAATAAAAACACAATAATCCTTCCTCGCACTCCGACCGTCAACTTGCAAGAACCACATTTTTAAATGTGGTTGATATTCGTCGATCGACGTATATCAACCACTTTTAAAATGTGTAGACATCGATGCCAATATCAACCACATTTAAAAATGTGGTTGTTGCTAGTTATTATTAGCAATGAAAATGGATATCAAGAAGCTATATGTTTTTGGAGATGAAGAAGTCATGATCAATTAATGATGGCATAACATATTTCTGGGATCGATTTTGGAAGAGACAATGTGTTAGCTCTCCAAGAGTCTTTCTAGGTTGCACTCGAAAGAGCCTGATAACTTAATCTTATTTTAATGATGGGTGTATAATTGGATCAAGATGAATAACTCACTCACTGATTTTTTTACTGAAGCCAACTTAGTAATATCTAGATAGGACAAGGCCTTCGAAAGCCATTAATCATATAGTTTTTTCTGAATTAGATGGGTGGAGAAAAACTAACTCTATTAACCAGAACATACATATATAACAGTACATATGATGGGTCAATAGAACTAGCAATAGTTACTTATCATACTAGTTTAATGATATGAAAGTGAGATGACAATCACCAGATTTAAAGTAAACATAGACAACAGAACCTCTGCTCATAAGTACAGAAAGAAGGAGATAATGGTCTGAAAATAACAATGAAAGAAGCTTGCATTACTGAATATATTAAAAATAGGTCTTCTCTACAAAAAGAGTGTATTAGAGCCTTCAAAATCCAACCCTCTCTTGCTCTCAAGTTCTAGGATTTAAAGCCTTTACAACATCTTCCCAGATCCTAAGAAGCTGGGTCGAAATAACTAAAAATAGAAAATCAAAACCCTTTTCAATAAACTAGGGGAAAAGTCCTCTTTAATTTGGCCAAACTACTAAAAAATGGGGCTCATAGATGGATTCAATTCTCCCAATCTGTGACACCTGTAGGAAAACTAAGAGAGGTTATTGTTCTATGACGTATTAGGAACAACAAACTCCGCTCGTTTTGCAGAATGATTCTCCAGTCGCTCAGAATCATCATTTTAAAATGATGACTCTGCACAGTAAAAAGGCCATTTTTGCTGAAACTACTGAAAAAGAGGCTCAGAGATGGGTTCATTTCTGCATATATGCGACACCTATGTATAAACCAAAATCATTTATTGTACATTGATTTGTTGTGAGCAAAAACCTCTCTTGGATATTTGAAATTCGTTTTCAATTGCGCGAGATCTTCATTTCAAAAACATGTGTCAAATAGGCAGATTCTGGGATCCGAAAAATTGGGCTCAGTGACGGATTCGATTCTCTCAATATGCAACACCTGTAGGAAAACGGAGAGAGGTTATTGTTCTCTGACATGTTAGGAACAAAAAAATCCTAGCGTTTTGAAAAATGATTCTCCAGACGCTCATAATCATCATTTTAAAATGATGACTCTGCAGAGTAAAAATGCCATTTTTGCAGCAAATATCCTTGCCTCCATCTTTGTAGTCTTCATGTCTTTGACAGCTGCAGCAATCTTCCAGGTGATGAAAATGCACGTAAAATATTCCTCAAATGTTTTGGCAGTGAAAACATTTGATCAGAGTGAAAATATCATCATTCTGCTTGTCTCTGTGCTTTTGGTACCTGTGGACAATTTTCTTCGATACTGTAAGCTGTCGAAAGATGGATTTTCGGTAGCTAATGAATAATTGCTATGTCCGCCTAAGCTACCATAAGAAATCTACATTTTTGTAGTTTTCTGAGAGTCAGTTGGCTTGTTTTCTATTTTAATACTTATCTTACAGCAGTCTATTTGCTTGAAATACCCATGGCATTTTCCGAAAACCAAGTTGTAAATAGAGAAAAAAAACTCCTTTCTAGATCATCTTAGCATGTGGCAGAAAAATCCTTTGCTCCTAATAATGTGTGTTTTTGGAATGCAAGACATAAACAGGGGGACGGTCCTCTTTTCTTTGTTATAGTCGTAGCTTCTGCAAATTTACCATCTCTAGAACATTCTTCATTTTCCTGATTGAAACTGCTGCAATTCTTCATGCACAGAGTAGTTATTTTCTGCTATTGTATTTACAGTCACACAATGCCACTGTATTTACTCTTGCGCACAGTTAGGAAAACTTGACCTAACAATTGTATTATAGCTTTCACTTGCGGATCCTCTCCAAGGCAATCAAAATCATAAGCTTTGTTTTTAAAAAATTGCAATGGTATGAGTATCTTCTTATCTGATCTGTTTTCACTTTAAAATTTCCTTTCACTTTCGGTGGCTAGGAGAGCCCTGAAAATTTCGTTTAAGCTACCGAAAGCAGAGCTTTTGGTGGCTTAGGAACCGTTTTAAATAAGTGCTTAGCTACTGAAACCTGTCTTTTGAAATTTTTTAAATGAGAACCCAATCTAATGTTTTTCAAACTTTATTACATGCATAAATCTATCAACAATGAGCCTTAAGAAATTTAGAAATGAATTTTCCAATGACATTCTATCATCTAAAAATGATCAAATCGACAAATTTAGTTTGGGAGATAACATCTGGCTCCTACTCGGGGATGAAAACCTCCCTGTGAGGTTTCAAGAACCACAGATCTGATGCCTTTCCTGATAAACAAGATATAGAACCTAGTCTAGTGTTCCATTGGGCATGGAGTTATTTAAACTGCCCCCAAATCTCTGCAATCTATCCACAAATGTTCAACTGTAAACCTGCTAGCAACGCCTTACATCCATTGGGCATGGAGTCTTTATTTCAAAACTGCAAGCACAATACTAAATGCAAGCATCACGCATTATGCAAACTTGAAATGCTTAGCTATGAGTTTATTCATTTAGGCTACCCTACTCTAACCATTGTACCGATGCTTAATCAAGTAAACTCATGCTTCCAATCAAGCCATATAAGAAATTTATTCACTGAACTATTTCTTGATTTTGACCCAAAAAATAATGGAATGCATAGCCAACAGAAAAGTAGTTTGAACTAATGACAAAGCCAATTTTCATCTGACCAAAATACTTTAACATATATGTTGTCCATGAGTTCCAAAAAGTTTGGGATAGGGTCATTAAAACCATAAAAGAATACCTCTTTGAACTGCTAATTTGACTGAAAATTGAAGTGATGCTGGATGCCTTCAATGCTGAATATGGACTGCTCAACCTCTATTAGAGAGTCATAAAGAATAGACTGCTAATCGAAAATTTTCAGCACACCCTCTCCCTTTTCGTATATGCTGCAATCTTTCTTTGTATGTAAATAAAAAAAATGTGAGCTGCCCTCAATATCTACTGTAGATTCAATACTTTCACCTGTTGTTCTGTCAATCTGCTCATCATCTTTCAAGTCTTCAAAGGGGACAATCTCAACTTCATGATACCCTAAATCAGTAGATATATTTGATGCAATGTCAAGAACATCTGTAATATGATTATCATCCTGAAGTTCATTGATAATTTGATCACAATAAGAGGTGTCCCCTATTTCAGCATGTCCTTCATGACAATCTGAACCTTTATTCAACAAACTAAATTCGTGACAACATTCAGGGTATAAAAGATCAGCTGAAAAGTTTTCTTTACAAACTGAATGAAATGCAACATGAAAGCTTGCTAGAGAATTGATACTTGCAATAGGAAAAGATCGGAACCAATCACACGCAATCTCCTCTAATGAAAACCAGAAGAGCTTAATCCTAACATCTTCATGTACAATTTGCAACCGATGAATGCAATCATGAAAGTCAAGCAAATGTTCAGCTGGCACTTCCCATTCTTCTCCTCGAAATCTGGGAAGGCTTCCATCCCATTCATCTCTACTAGGAACTGGATTAGGGAAACCAACAATATTTGAAAAATTGCAGAAAGCATACCTCTTTGCTAAGATTTTGTTCATGTCATACCAATGGAGTCGCCAACAGATTTCTGGGAAATGGAGCTGCCACTGAATCTGTACTTCATGGAGTCTTCAGATAGATGATTAAAACCAAGAAAATGTCCAGGCTTTGTCTATCATCAAAGTTGGATCTATGTTGTTCTCCCAAGGAAGCTGAGCTTCAATCTCCTCTCCCTGGCAATGGCACCAATTTGTTAGCTCTCGAGGAGTCTTTCTAAGTTGCAGTCGAAAGAGCCTAGTAACTTAATCTTATTTTAATGATGGGTGTATAATTGAATCAAGATGAATAACTCACTCACTGATTTCTTTACCCAAGACAACTTAGTAATATTTAGATAGGACAAGGCCTTCGAAAGCCATTAATTAGATAGTTTTCGTTGAATTAGATGGGTGGAGAAAAACTAACTATATTAACAAGGACATACATATATAAAAATACATATGATGGGTCAATAGAACTAGCAATAGTTCCGTGTGACCTTCGTTTACTGATATGAAAGTGAGATGAAAATCACCAGCTTTAAAGTAAACATAGACAAGAGAACCTCTGCTCATAAGTATAACAAGAAGGAGATAATGGTCTGAAAATAACAATGAAAGAAGATTGCATTACTGAATATATTAAAAAGAGGACTTTTCTACAAAAAGAGTGTATTATAGCCTTCAAAATCCAACCCTCTCTTGCTCTCAAGTTCTAGGATTTATAGCCTTTACAACATCTTCCCAAATCCTAAGAAGCTGGGTCAAAATCACTAAAAATAGAAAATCAAAACCCTTTTCAATAAACTAGGGGAAAAGTCCTCTTTAATTTGGCCAAACTGCTAAAAAATGGGGGTCAGAGATGGATTCGATTATCCCAATATGTGACACCTGTAGAAAAAATGAGAGAGGTTATTGTTCTCTAACATGTTAGGCACAAACACCTCCGCCCGTTTTACAGAATGATTCTCTAGTCGCTCAGAATCATCATTTTAAAATGATGACTCTGCATACTAAAAATGCCATTTTTGCTGAGACTACTGAAAAAGAGGCTCAGAGATGGGTTAATTTCTTCAGATATGTGACACCTTTGTATAAACGGAAAGAGGGTATTGTACATTGATTTGTTGTGAGCAAAAACCTCTCTCAGATCTTTGAAATTCGTTTTCATTTGCCCGATATCTGCATTTCAAAAACATGTGTCAAACAAGCAGATTCTGGGATCTGAAAAATGGCGCTCAATGACGGATTCGATTCTCTCAATCTGCAACACCTCTAGGAAAACGGAGAGAGGTTATTGTTCTCTGACATGTTAGGAACAAAAACCTTTGAGCGTTTTGCAAAAAGATTCTCCATACGCTCAGAATCATCATTTTAAAATGATGACTCTGCATAGTAAAAACACCATTTTTGCCGCAAATATCCTTGCCTCCATCTTGGTAGTCTTCATGTCTTTGACAACTGCAGCAATCTTCCAGGTGATGACAAGGCACTGAAAATCTTCCTCAAATGATTTGTTAGTGAAAACATTTGATCAGAACGAAAATATCATCATTCTGCTTATCTCTATGCTTTCTGTAGCTGTGGACAATTTTCTTCCATACTGTAAGCTACTGAAAGCTGGGTTTTCGGTAGTTAATGAACAATTGCCATGTCCACCTAAGCTACCGAAACAAATCTACATTTTTGTAGTTTTCCGAGAGTCATTTGGTCTGTTTGTTGTTTTAATACTTCTCTTGCAGCAGTCTATTTGCTTGAAATACCCATGGCATTTTCCGAAAACCAAGTTGTAAATAGAGAAAAAAAAACTCATTTCTAGATCATCTCAGCATGTGGCAGAAAAATCCTTTGCTCCTAATAATGTGTGTTTTTGGAATGCAAGACATAAACGGGGGGAAGGTCCTCTTTTCTTTGTTATTATGGTAGCTTCTGCAAATTTACCATCTCTAGAACATTCTTCATTTTCCTGATTGAAACTGCTACAATTCTTCATGTACAGAGTAGTCATTTTCTGCTATTGTATTTACAGTCACACGGTGCCACTGTATTTACTCTTGCTCATAGCTAGGAAAACTTGACTTGACAATTGTATGATAGCTTTCACTTGCGGATCCTCTCCAAGGAAATCAAAATCATAAGCTTTGTTTCTAAAAAATTGCAATGGTATGGGTATCTTCTTATCTGGTCTGTTTACATTTTAAATTTTCCTTTCACTTTCGGTGGCTAGGAGAGCCCTGGAAATTTCGTTTAAGCTGCCAAAAGCAGAGCTTTCGGTGGCTTAGGAACCGTTTCAAATAAGCGCTTAGCTACCGAAACCTGTCTTTTGAAATTTTTGAAATGAGAACCCAATCTAATGTTTTTCAAACTTTATTACATGCATAAAGCTATCAACAATGAGCCTTAAGAAATTTAGAAATGAAGTTTCCAATGACATCCTATCATCTAAAAATGATCAACTCAACAAATTTATTTGGGGAGATAACATCTGGCTCCTACTCGGGGTTGAAAACCTCCCTGTGAGGTTTCAAGAACCACAGATCTGATGCCTTTCCTAGATAAACAAAATACAGAACCTAGTCTAGTGTTCCGTTGGGAATGGATTCATTTAAAATGTGCCCAAATCTCTGCAATATGTCCACAAATGTTCAACTATAAACCTGCTAGCAACGCCTTACATCCATTGGGCATGGAGTCTTTATTTCAAAACTGCAACCATAATACTAGATGCAAGCATCACGCATTATGCAAACTTGAAATGCTCAGCTATGAGCTTAATCATCTACGCTACCCTACTCTAACCATTGTACCGATGCTTAATCAAGTAAACTCATGCTTCCAATGAAGCCATATCAGAAATTTATTCACTGAACTATTTCTTGATTTTGACCCGAAAAATAATGGAATGCATAGCCAACAGAAAAGTAGTTTGAATTGATGACAAAGCCAGTTTTCATCTGAC
Source organism: Larix kaempferi (assembly GCA_027924585.1). Lineage (NCBI taxonomy): Eukaryota > Viridiplantae > Streptophyta > Pinopsida > Pinales > Pinaceae > Larix > Larix kaempferi. The sequence continues at coordinate 1,360,440 of BSBM01000303.1, forward strand.
CAAAATACTTTAACATATATGTTGTCCATGAGTTCCAAAAAGTTTGTGATAGGGTCATTAAAACCATAAAAGAATACATCTTTGAATTCTTGATTCAACTTAAAATTGAAGTGATGTTGGATGCCTTCAATGCTGAATATGGACTGCTCAACCCCTGTTAGAGAGTCATAAAAAATGGACTACTGATCGGAAATTTTCAGCACACCCTCTTCCTTTTCGGATATGCTGCAATCTTTCTTTGTATGTAAATACGAAAAATGTGAGCTGCCCTCAACATCTACTGTAGATTCAATACTTTCACCCGTTGTTTTGTTAATCTACTCATCATCTTTCAAGTCTTCAAAGGGGACAATATCAACTTCATGACACCCAAAATCAACAGATATATTTGATGCAATGTCAAGAACACCTGTAATATGATTATCATCCTGAAGTTCATTTATAGTTTGATCACAATAAGAGGTGTTCCCTATTTCAGCATGTCCTTCATGAAAATCTGAACCTTTATTCAACAAACTAAATTCGTGACAACATTCAGGGTATAAAAGATCGGCTGAAAAGTTTTCTTTACAAACTGAATGAAATGCAGCATGAAAGCTTGCCAGAGAATTGATACTTGCAATAGGAAAAGATCGGAACCAATCACGCACAATCCCCTCTAATGAAAACTAGAAGAGCTTAATCCTAACATCTTCATGTACAATTTGTAACCGATGAATGCAATCATGAAATTCAAGCAAATGTTTAGCTATCACTTCCCCTTCTTCTCCTTGAAATCTGGGAAGGTTGCAATCCCATTCATCTCTGCTAGGCACTGGATTAGGGAAACCAACAATCTTTGAAAAATTATAGAAAGCATATCTCTTTGCTAATATTTTGTTCATGTCATACCAATGGAGTCGCCAATAGATTTTTGGGCAATGGAGCTGCCACTGAATCTGTCCTTCATGGAGTCACCAGATAGATGGTTACAATGAAGAAAATGTCCAGGCTTTGTCTATCATCAAAGTTGGATCTATGTCATTCTCCCAAGGAAGCTGAGATTCAATCTCCTCTCCCTGGCAACGGCGCCAATTTGTTAGCTCTCCAGGAGTCTTTCTAGGTTGCAATCGAAAGAGCCTGGTAACTTAATCTTATTTTAATGATGGGTGTATAATTGGATCAAGATGAATAACTCACTCACTGATTTCTTTACTCAAGACAACTTAGTAATATCCAGATAGGACAAGGCCTTCAAAAGCCATTAATCAGATAGTTTTTGCTAAATTAGATGTGTGGAGAAAAACTAACTATATTAACCAGAACATACATCTATAACTGTACATATGATGGGTCAATAGAACTAGCAATAGTTACTTATGATCCTAGTTTACTGATATGAAAGTTAGATGAAAATCACCAACTTTAAAGTAAACATAGACAAGAGAACCTCTGCTCATAAGTATAGAAAGAAGGAGATAATGGTCCGAAAATAACAATGAAAGAAGCTTGCATTACTGAATATATTAAAAAGAGGTCTTTTTTACAAAAAGAGTGTATTAGAGCCTTCAAAATCCAACCCTCTCTTGCTCTCAAGTTCTAGGATTTATAGTCCTTACAACATCTTCCCAGATCCTAAGAAGTTGGGTCGAAATCACTAAAAATAGAAAATCAAAACCCTTTTCAATAAACTAGGGGAAAAATCCTCTTTAATTTGGCCAAACTGCTGAAATATGGAGCTCAGAGATGGATTTGATTCTCCCAATATGTGACACTTGTAGGAAAACTGAGAGAGGTTATTTTTCTCATACGTGTTAGGCACAAAAACCTTCGGTCGTTTTGCAGAATGATTCTCTAGTCGCTCAGAATCATCATTTTAAAATGATGACTCTGCATAGTAAAAACGCCATTTTTGCTGAAACTGCTGAAAAAGAGGCTCAGAGATGGGTTAATTTCTTCAGATATGTGACACCTGTGTATAAAATGAAAGAGGGTATTGGACATTGATTTGTTCTGAGCAAAAACCTCTCTTAGATCTTTGAAATCAGTTTTCATTTGCTCGATATCTTCATTTCAAAAACATGTGTCAAACAAGCAAATTCTGGGATCTGAAAAATGGGGCTCAGTGACGGATTCGATTCTCTCAATATGCAACACCTGTAGGAAAACGGAGAGAGGTTATTGTTCTCTGACATGTTAGGAACAATAACCTTCGAGTGTTTTGCAAAAATATTCTCCATACGCTCAGAATCATCATTTTAAAATGATGACTCTGCATAGTAAAAACACCATTTTTGCCCCAAATATCCTTGCCTTCATCTTGGTAGTCTTCATGTCTTTGACAGCTACAACAATCTTCCAGGTGATGACAAGACACTGAAAATCTTCCTCAAATGATTTGGCAGTGAAAACATTTGATCAGAGCGAAAATATCATCATTCTGCTTATCTCTGTGCTTTCTGTAGTTGTGGACAATTTTCTTCCATAATGTAAGCTGTTGAAAGCTGGGTTTTCAGTAGTTAATGAACAATTGCCATGTCCACCTAAGCTACCGAAACAAATCTACATTTTTGTAGTTTTCCGAGAGTCATTTGGTCTGTTTGTTGTTTTAATACTTCTCTTGCAGCAGTCTATTTGCTTGAAATACCCATGGCATTTTCCGAAAACCAAGTTGTAAATAGAGAAAAAAAAACTCATTTCTAGATCATCTCAGCATGTGGCAGAAAAATCCTTTGCTCCTAATAATGTGTGTTTTTGGAATGCAAGACATAAACGGGGGGAAGGTCCTCTTTTCTTTGTTATTATGGTAGCTTCTGCAAATTTACCATCTCTAGAACATTCTTCATTTTCCTGATTGAAACTGCTACAATTCTTCATGTACAGAGTAGTCATTTTCTGCTATTGTATTTACAGTCACACGGTGCCACTGTATTTACTCTTGCTCATAGCTAGGAAAACTTGACTTGACAATTGTATGATAGCTTTCACTTGCGGATCCTCTCCAAGGAAATCAAAATCATAAGCTTTGTTTCTAAAAAATTGCAATGGTATGGGTATCTTCTTATCTGGTCTGTTTACATTTTAAATTTTCCTTTCACTTTCGGTGGCTAGGAGAGCCCTGGAAATTTCGTTTAAGCTGCCAAAAGCAGAGCTTTCGGTGGCTTAGGAACCGTTTCAAATAAGCGCTTAGCTACCGAAACCTGTCTTTTGAAATTTTTGAAATGAGAACCCAATCTAATGTTTTTCAAACTTTATTACATGCATAAAGCTATCAACAATGAGCCTTAAGAAATTTAGAAATGAAGTTTCCAATGACATCCTATCATCTAAAAATGATCAACTCAACAAATTTATTTGGGGAGATAACATCTGGCTCCTACTCGGGGTTGAAAACCTCCCTGTGAGGTTTCAAGAACCACAGATCTGATGCCTTTCCTAGATAAACAAAATACAGAACCTAGTCTAGTGTTCCGTTGGGAATGGAGTCATTTAAAATGTGCCCAAATCTCTGCAATATGTCCACAAATGTTCAACTATAAACCTGCTAGCAACGCCTTACATCCATTGGGCATGGAGTCTTTATTTCAAAACTGCAACCATAATACTAGATGCAAGCATCACGCATTATGAAAACTTGAAATGCTCAGCTATGAGCTTAATCATCTACGCTACCCTACTCTAACCATTGTACCGATGCTTAATCAAGTAAACTCATGCTTCCAATGAAGCCATATCAGAAATTTATTCACTGAACTATTTCTTGATTTTGACCCGAAAAATAATGGAATGCATAGCCAACAGAAAAGTAGTTTGAATTGATGACAAAGCCAGTTTTCATCTGACCAAAATACTTTAACATATATGTTGTCCATGAGTTCCAAAAAGTTTGTGATAGGGTCATTAAAACCATAAAAGAATACATCTTTGAATTCTTGATTCAACTTAAAATTGAAGTGATGTTGGATGCCTTCAATGCTGAATATGGACTGCTCAACCCCTGTTAGAGAGTCATAAAAAATGGACTACTGATCGGAAATTTTCAGCACACCCTCTTCCTTTTCGGATATGCTGCAATCTTTCTTTGTATGTAAATACGAAAAATGTGAGCTGCCCTCAACATCTACTGTAGATTCAATACTTTCACCCGTTGTTTTGTTAATCTACTCATCATCTTTCAAGTCTTCAAAGGGGACAATATCAACTTCATGACACCCAAAATCAACAGATATATTTGATGCAATGTCAAGAACACCTGTAATATGATTATCATCCTGAAGTTCATTTATAGTTTGATCACAATAAGAGGTGTTCCCTATTTCAGCATGTCCTTCATGAAAATCTGAACCTTTATTCAACAAACTAAATTCGTGACAACATTCAGGGTATAAAAGATCGGCTGAAAAGTTTTCTTTACAAACTGAATGAAATGCAGCATGAAAGCTTGCCAGAGAATTGATACTTGCAATAGGAAAAGATCGGAACCAATCACGCACAATCCCCTCTAATGAAAACTAGAAGAGCTTAATCCTAACATCTTCATGTACAATTTGTAACCGATGAATGCAATCATGAAATTCAAGCAAATGTTTAGCTATCACTTCCCCTTCTTCTCCTTGAAATCTGGGAAGGTTGCAATCCCATTCATCTCTGCTAGGCACTGGATTAGGGAAACCAACAATCTTTGAAAAATTATAGAAAGCATATCTCTTTGCTAATATTTTGTTCATGTCATACCAATGGAGTCGCCAATAGATTTTTGGGCAATGGAGCTGCCACTGAATCTGTCCTTCATGGAGTCACCAGATAGATGGTTACAATGAAGAAAATGTCCAGGCTTTGTCTATCATCAAAGTTGGATCTATGTCATTCTCCCAAGGAAGCTGAGATTCAATCTCCTCTCCCTGGCAACGGCGCCAATTTGTTAGCTCTCCAGGAGTCTTTCTAGGTTGCAATCGAAAGAGCCTGGTAACTTAATCTTATTTTAATGATGGGTGTATAATTGGATCAAGATGAATAACTCACTCACTGATTTCTTTACTCAAGACAACTTAGTAATATCCAGATAGGACAAGGCCTTCGAAAGCCATTAATCAGATAGTTTTTGCTAAATTAGATGTGTGGAGAAAAACTAACTATATTAACCAGAACATACATCTATAACTGTACATATGATGGGTCAATAGAACTAGCAATAGTTACTTATGATCCTAGTTTACTGATATGAAAGTTAGATGAAAATCACCAACTTTAAAGTAAACATAGACAAGAGAACCTCTGCTCATAAGTATAGAAAGAAGGAGATAATGGTCCGAAAATAACAATGAAAGAAGCTTGCATTACTGAATATATTAAAAAGAGGTCTTTTTTACAAAAAGAGTGTATTAGAGCCTTCAAAATCCAACCCTCTCTTGCTCTCAAGTTCTAGGATTTATAGTCCTTACAACATCTTCCCAGATCCTAAGAAGTTGGGTCGAAATCACTAAAAATAGAAAATCAAAACCCTTTTCAATAAACTAGGGGAAAAATCCTCTTTAATTTGGCCAAACTGCTGAAATATGGAGCTCAGAGATGGATTTGATTCTCCCAATATGTGACACTTGTAGGAAAACTGAGAGAGGTTATTTTTCTCATACGTGTTAGGCACAAAAACCTTCGGTCGTTTTGCAGAATGATTCTCTAGTCGCTCAGAATCATCATTTTAAAATGATGACTCTGCATAGTAAAAACGCCATTTTTGCTGAAACTGCTGAAAAAGAGGCTCAGAGATGGGTTAATTTCTTCAGATATGTGACACCTGTGTATAAAATGAAAGAGGGTATTGGACATTGATTTGTTCTGAGCAAAAACCTCTCTTAGATCTTTGAAATCAGTTTTCATTTGCTCGATATCTTCATTTCAAAAACATGTGTCAAACAAGCAAATTCTGGGATCTGAAAAATGGGGCTCAGTGACGGATTCGATTCTCTCAATATGCAACACCTGTAGGAAAACGGAGAGAGGTTATTGTTCTCTGACATGTTAGGAACAATAACCTTCGAGTGTTTTGCAAAAATATTCTCCATACGCTCAGAATCATCATTTTAAAATGATGACTCTGCATAGTAAAAACACCATTTTTGCCCCAAATATCCTTGCCTTCATCTTGGTAGTCTTCATGTCTTTGACAGCTACAACAATCTTCCAGGTGATGACAAGACACTGAAAATCTTCCTCAAATGATTTGGCAGTGAAAACATTTGATCAGAGCGAAAATATCATCATTCTGCTTATCTCTGTGCTTTCTGTAGTTGTGGACAATTTTCTTCCATAATGTAAGCTGTTGAAAGCTGGGTTTTCAGTAGTTAATGAACAATTGCCATGTCCACCTAAGCTACCGAAACAAATCTACATTTTTGTAGTTTTCCGAGAGTCATTTGGTCTGTTTGTTGTTTTAATACTTCTCTTGCAGCAGTCTATTTGCTTGAAATACCCATGGCATTTTCCGAAAACCAAGTTGTAAATAGAGAAAAAAAAACTCATTTCTAGATCATCTCAGCATGTGGCAGAAAAATCCTTTGCTCCTAATAATGTGTGTTTTTGGAATGCAAGACATAAACGGAGGGAAGGTCCTATTTTCTTTGTTATAGTGGTAGCGTCTGCAAATTTACCATCTCTAGAACATTCTTCATTTTCCTGATTGAAACTGCTGCAATTCTTCATGTACAGAGTAGTCATTTTCTGCTATTGTATTTACAGTCACACGGTGCCACTGTATTTACTCTTGCGCACAGCTAGGAAAACTTGACTTGACAATTGTATGATAGCTTTCACTTGCGGATCCTCTCCAAGGCAATCAAAATCATAAGCTTTGTTTCTAAAAAATTGCAATGGTACGGGTATCTTCTTATCTGATTTGTTTTCATTTTAAAATTTTCTTTCACTTTCGGTGGCTAGGAGAGCCCTGAAAATTTCGTTTAAGCTGTTGAAAGCAAAGCTTTCGGTGGCTTAGGAACCGTTTTAAATAAGCGCTTAGCTACCGTAACCTGTCTTTCAAAATTTTTGAAACAAGAACCCAATCTAATGTTTTTCAAACTTTATTACATGCATAAAGCTATCAATAATGAGCCTTAAGAAATTTAGAAATGAATTTTCCAATGACGTCCTATCATCCAAAAATGATCAACTCGACAAATTTATTTGGGGAGATAACACAATGCGTTTAAAATTAAGTATGAAAGTGATGACTTTTTCTGATATCAATGCGGAAAGGAATAATGAAGCAGACATTCTATCAAAGCATGGGATGAATCTGAAGCAAAGAGAATGGATTACATCTAAGGAGAAGTTAGGAGTTTTGACTTGTCATTCCCATACATTTCTTTGAGATCCTCCATGAGCAAGGCATCCCTATAATGGTTAGGATGTTTTATTTCTGCATATGAGTGTTTTTTTGTATGAGATAATTGTTAAGAATTGTAATATCATTGATCCACTATCCTCTATTGGTGCATTAATTAGTTAAATCATTAGTTAGTTAAGTATGACTAGGACACCTTGTTGTCCCATAATATTTACTGTCCCATAATATTTACCCATGATTTTTGGTGTGATATAATGCTATATAAACATATGCTTAATAATGAGAAGGCAAGCCATTGCCCGTTATGTTTATCCTCTTTTATTTGTGTTAATATGTCTATGAATATGTCTATGAATATGTGAAGTTCTGTTGATATGTCTATGAATATGTGAGTGATGCCAGGCGTGAGCTTATCTCGAGCCACGAGCCGATGAATGCTTTTTGGTCTGAGATAATTCTAGTTTTGTTATTATGACCGTTCTATTAAAATGACAATGATGTAATTCTGTTTTATGTGAGGAAGAGTTTATGTTTCGAATAGAGCTGCTCTAGTCTCATGACTTGTTTTATGATATTGAATAATGTAACTTTCATTGTTACAATAAAGCTACGATTTTTTTAATTGTGACAAAAAGGAATGGGTTTGGTGGTCACCCAATCTGATAGGTCAAAGCCATTAATAACAGGTGTGAATCCCCATTATCAATATCATAACAAATGCACTATTATCAATATCATTAACAAATGCACCAAATTAGAAAAATATTAATATTTCGAAACTAGTTATTTAAATAAACACAATACGCCTTAACTAGTGGACATTCATGGTTTTGAGCCATGTGATCTTTGACCGTTTGTATAGCAAAAATCAGGCTGTTATCGACCATTCACCTCCAATTATTGCCAATATCATCATAAGGCGGCACATACGTCCATGGTGACAACAGAAGGTCACCACCCATCACATAGGATTCCATTTAGGTGGGGTCTAAGCACCTCGCAGTCTCCATCGCTGTGTCACTCGGTTCCACTATTTTGATTTGATTGATTGCCAAATTAGCGTGTGTCTTCGAATTTTAATTGGCAACGACTTAGAGATCCGCATTACTCTGCGTGCCAATTTCGGGACCCTCGACAACTTGACGACGGCTTTAAATAGAGAGCAAATATTTGTTATCTTTCAACCATGCTGTGTTTACATAGAGAGCACATGTCAGTTGTCTTTCAACCGTGTTGTGCAGACATAGAAGAGGCATCCTCGATATGGGATTTCTTAAGTTGCTTCAAAGCTTGGGTCTGCCCGCAAGCTTAGTAGAGGGTAAAGGAGGTGCTGAGATTGTGGGCATTGGATTGATATCTACTCTGATATTCTTCTTCTCCTGCTGGATATTGACTGGAAGGAATAGAAAATTGCCTCCAGGACCTTGTCCATGGCCAATAATCGGCAATCTCCACCAAATGAAACTCCCTCTTCACCGTACTCTGAAACATCTTGCTGACAAGTATGGCCCCATTATGTTTGTGCGCTTCGGCTCTGTCTCTACTGTGGTGGTCTCTTCATCTGAGACGGCCAAACAGTTCCTTAAAACTCATGATTTGATATTTGCCAGCCGACCTCCAACATCGGCTGGCAAATATTTCTTCTACAACTTCAAAGATATTGCCTTCGCTCCTTATGGAGATAACTGGAGGAAATTGAGAAAACTATGCGTGTTAGAACTGCTGAATGCTAAAAGAATCGAGTCCTTCAAGCACGTCCGACAAGAAGAGGTATCTGCGATGATGCGCTCACTTTGGGAGGAAAGTGAGAGCGGCAGAATTCCCGTGAATGTGAGCAAGGCCATATCTACTTCCCTGGCGAATACACTTTGGCGAATACTGGCAAGCAAGAAATTTTCTGACGATGAATTGGGTACCGATGGCAAAGGATTCGCGGATCTGGTGCAAGAGGTGTCGATTGCGGTCGGAAGCTTAAACATTGGAGACTTCATTCCTTATTTGGATTGGCTTGATTTGCAAGGTATCAAGCAGTCCCTAAAGAAGGCGCACAGAAGATTCGATGCATTCGCAGAGAAAATGATAGACGATCATGTTAATGGTCAGGTAGAGGCAAAGGCAGAATCTCATGTTAAAGACTTTGTCGATGTGCTTCTCGAGATGACTGAGATCGATTATACGGACGCAAAAGTTAGACGGGAAACCATCAAGGCAGTTATATATGTATGTTTTTCTGCCTGCATCTTCATTTTTGCTCATGATCAATAACCATTTAGCACCATAATATTTAATGTTGTTGTTACTGGATTATGAAATGTCTGTTTCGATTCTCAATCTAACTTTTTACTTTCCATTCATACGTGTGTTCGTACAGGAATTGTTCTCCGCCGGAATGGAGACATCGGCAAATGCGTTAGAATGGGCAATGAGTGAGCTGCTAAGACATCCTCAAGCAATGAAGAGATTGCAGGAAGAAATCGAATCGGTTGTTGGCCAGGATGGTATATTAAAGGAGTCAGATCTCACCAGCATGGTATACCTCCATTGTGTGGTGAAAGAGACACTACGGTTATACCCATCGTTGCCGCTGGCGCTTCCCCATGCTTCTGTAGAGGCAGTCACAGTGGGCGGGTACTATATACCTAAGAAAACAATGGTAATCCTGAACTTGTGGGCTATAGGAAGAGATCCCGCTGTGTGGGGGGCAGATGCTTCGGAATTCAAGCCGGAGAGGTTTATGCAAGAGCAAGAACGTGGTATGGATTTATCAGGTCTATCAGACTTCAGAATGCTTCCATTCGGGGCAGGAAGGAGAAGATGCCCAGGATCTTCCATGGCTATTCTGACAGTTGAGTTTGCATTGGCTCAGTTATTGCACACATTTCATTGGAGAGTTGAAGGCGATCCATCACAGCTGGATATGAAGGAAGCATGTGCAACCACGATGCCAAGAGAAGCTCCACTGTTTGCTTATCCAGGGTTGAGGGTGCCTTTTAGAAAACCCTAATCTAGATATCTATGTATGCATGGGAGGGGAGGTGAAGCTTTCCAGAAAGTATATTTTATAGAATCGTCAAGGAAAAACATTAACCTCACGTACTGATGGTATACTCGTGAGCTGTTGTATGCTTAACTAGCTAAATTAATAAGTGTGCCTATAAATTTGTAATAGTTCATAATATTAGTTAGATTCCATGAGTTGAGCTGAGCTGCTGAAAGATTCAGTCCATTCATTTAGCAACAAGCGACAATGTAACTGGCATTACCTTATTTATTCTCATCCACGCTTGATTCTCTGCTTTCATCGGTTGCTTCTTGAAATTCAGTTACGATGAGAAAGTATGCCATCATACCCCTCTTGTAAGCTCGCTTATTCATTACTCAGTATTTTCGAAGTATTAATATTTTGGTATTCATATATTTGGATATTCATTACTATTTTCGAAGTATTATATTTTGGTATTCATATATTTGGATAACAACGAGTTTTGTATTATTGTACTCAGTTATAAAATATTTCCAACTTTCCATTTATTATTGTACTCAGCTTATGTGAGTTTCCATTTTATTAGAGAAATTTTGAGGTCAAAAAATGGCCTCAAAATAAAGAAAATGTACTATAAAATACAACCAACCACATTCTAATAGATAATATCATCCCCCTTGGTGAGGTGGCATTGCATGAGTTAAGAATACTTATTTGTCAAATTTTCTATGGTGGATGAAAACACACAGTTAACCAAGATAGTGGTGTAAGTACATTTAAGTCATAAAGTAAAGAACTCATAATGATAGTCTTTTCATAAAATAATATTATTGTCATTTTCAAGTGAAGTACTCTTAATTCATAAAAAAAGTCCTTTCACATTTTTTTATAAAATAATATATTATCATTTTTATGTTTTTAATTTTAAATTATATATTCACTCCATTCTATTTAATAACATAATGTCAAACTAATAAAGAATAATAATAGATTTAATAAATAATAATAATAATAATAGTAATGCAATGTAGATTATAATAATATTATTGACATTTTACATGTAAATAAATTCTCAATTAAATTACATTATTAAATTCATGAAAAAAGTACTAAATATAAAAAGTCAACATAAAATTAAAAAAATAGCTCTTAAAAATGTTTTTTATTATTTAATTTTATTTGCAAGTTCAAGACAAATAATTGTTAAAGGACAATACATTTTTGAGAATTTACAATAAATCTTAGTCACATCAATGTATACTTATTTTATTAATTTTATTTCTAGTGAATTTTGAAAAGTAACTCCCGGACCAAAAGTCACCAAGTGTCCTTGAACGACATTTTCATGTGACTTGCAACTTGACATAACTAGGAAACCGGAGGTCGGATCAATGAATAGTCGACTCCGTTGGTCTCCTAGCATGTGATTACCTCTAGGGGGCCTCTCCCTTATCTTCCCATGGCCCAATGACTTCTTTGTGCATTCATTTCGTAAACTAGGGTTTTGCTCAGTTTCCCTCAATGCAATCTCGCATTGGTGGGTCAAATCTGCAAAACCCTCCACCGAGCGAGTGTTGGTAGTGTTCCCACATCGGAATTTCCCATACACACTAGTAGGAGCCAATGACACACAATATTGTTGCTTCGTTTGCTTTTTCGCTCCCAGACCGAAAGTCACCAAGTGTCCCTGAACGACATTTTCATGCGACTTGCAACTCGACATAACTCGGAAACCGGAGTTCGGATCGGCGAACCGTCAACTCTGTTGGTCTCCTGGCATGCAATTACCTTTAGGAGGGCCTCTCCCTCATCTTCTCATGGCCTGGTGACTTCTTTGTGCATTCATTTCGTAAACTAGGGTTTTGCTCAGTTTCCTTCAATGCAATCTCGTCTTCTAAAAAACGAATGCTTACGAGATCCTTTTCGGCCTCAAAATCCTCGACCATGAATGGAATAGCTCTGCCTGGAATGAAATTCTCGCCAAATCCTTTTGAGCATGGTCTCCTATCTTCTCTTCCCCAGCAATATGGATAAAGTTTTAATTGAATTCCATACCTAAGGATTGTATCGTACTATGTTTCAATTCCTAAAGAGCCTGATATGGCCATTCCTTCTCATACTTGAGACAAAGATGGAAAACACAGCTTCCACATCCATGCATCTATTTCGAGCCACTTTGTTGAAGTACTTAGCCAATAGAAATGCAATGTAAAATGAAAAACCTCACTAAATGACCCACAAAGCAAGAGACTCTGAGTCATATTTGAATTCATTGAAACCTAAAATGCATACTTATCACACTGCAAGATACTCTTGGTCACTTCCAAGATGCAAGAGCCTCTGAACCACTTTTGAAAAACGAATGCTTACTAGATCCTTTTTGGCCTCAAACTCCTTGGCAATGAATGGAATATCTCGACCTGGAATGAAATGCTCGCCAAATCCTTCTAAGCATGATCTCCTATCTTCTCTTCCCCAACAGTATGGATAAAATTTTACCTGAATTCCATATCTAAGGATTGTATCATAATATGTTTCAATTCCTAAAGAGCCTGATATGGCCATGCCTTCTCATACTTGAGACAAAGATGGAAAACACAGCTTCCACATCCATGCATCTATTTGGAACCACTTTGTTGAAGTACATAGCTAATAAAAATGCAATGTAAAACGAAAAACCTCAATAAATGACCCACAAAGCAAGAGACTTTGAGTCATATTTGAATTCACTGAAACCTAAAATGCATACTTATCACGCTGCAAGATACTCTTGGTCACTACCAAGATGAAAGAGCCTCTGAACCACTTTTGAAAAACGAATGCTTAGCAGATCTTGTAGGTCCATTTTGGAAACTAGGGTTTTGCTCAGTATGGGAGTGTGCAATTTTTGCACACAGGGGTCAACTTTGCAAAATCATCCTTCGGGCACTTATGGCTAGCGTTCCTAGCTGAAACCTTCCTGGACACACTTACAAGGCTCCCCGTAACCCGGTTTTGTTGCGTGGTCGTCATTCTATGCCCCCGATTGGTATACAGTAGGTGTCCCTGAAGGCCTTTTGGATGCGAGATGAAATGAGCCATAGAACGACAACCGTGGCTCGGATCAACAAACCATCGACTTCGTTGGATTCATGGCATCGGGATAGTGCTAGGGGTGCCCCTCTCCTCCGATCCCATGGCCTAGGTGTCATCTTGTAGGTCCATTTTGGAAACTAGGGTTTTTATCAATAAGGGAGTGTGCAATTTTTGCACACGGGGGTCAACTTTGCAAAATCATCCTCCGAGCACTTATGGCTAGCGTTCCCAGCTGGAAAATTCCTAGACACACTTGCAAGACTCCCTAGAACCCAGTTTTGTTGCACGGTCATCATTCTATTCCCCCGGTAGGTATACAGCAGGTGTCCTTGAAGGCCATTTGGATGAGAGACGGAATGAGCCATCGAATGACGTCCGTGGCTCGGATCGACAAACTGTCGACTCCTTTGGATTCAGGGCATCGGGATATTGCTAGGGGTGACCCTCTCCTCCGGTCCCATGGCCCATGTGTCATCTTGTAGGTCCATTTTGAAAACTAGGGTTTTGCTTAGTAAGGGAGTGTGCAATGTTTGCACATGGGGGTCAACTTTGCAAAATCATCCTTCGGGCACTTATGGCTAGCGTTCCCAGATGGAACCTTCCTAGACACACTTGCAGGACTCCAAAAAATCTGCACTAGTCCCTTTACTGCATCAACTAGCTTTATGTCACGACGTGGCAACTGACCAATAAAGCCCCAAAAATATGTCTGATTGGTTGTGTCAAGATGTTCTCTTCTAATAGAATACCTACGGAGGGTTTTTACATTCAAATTAACTAGTTTGGATGTAGGCTTGAGAAAACGAAGTACCCTGGTGTTCTTATTTACAATTGCTTGTGACAACACACGACGAGCCGCATTGCGGTCCTTTGAACGCGTGTTCTTACCAATTTTACAAAATCCATCTACTAATATTTTAACTATATGAGAACTTGGTTCGGAATTATTTATCATCTTTATCCCTAACTTTTTCCTAACAATATTCATGCCCCTAGATTTTAACAATGATAAAAATAATCTACATTTTTCTCCATCACATTTAGAAACAAAATATTTATCAAGTATCTATTGAGTTTGATAAGCAATACTACATTCAGATAGCATACCTTCAATGGAATTGAGGAGACTTTCATCAACTTGTATACACTTCAGAGTTCTTCCATGTGTGCTTGCTAATGGAGGTA